>JALJVW010002814.1:0-13177 GCA_024865655.1 Emberiza elegans
TTGTCAGCCAGCAAAGCCGAGGGCACAGCTCCATCAAATGCGAAGTCATTTCCTGCATGAATGTGGAAATCCCTTTCCACAGCAGACAGCCTCAGGCAATGGAAAACACCTTCTGTACTTTAGATCCCAAAGTGTCTGACCTCCCTGCTGATTCTACTTTGAGTTGCTCTTTGCACACAAGTCACGCTGAAGTCGGGGCTCCCTCCATGCCCAGGGGAGGAAAGAGGAAAGGGAATGAAGAAACTCTCTCCTGTGCAGGCCAAGGTCAAGTGCTGGCCCTGCAGTGGGAACCACAGCTAATCAGGTTTGTGTCCTTTGGGGTCAGGGCCTGGTGATTCTCAGAGGCACAGAAAAAGTTTCTTGCCAACAAACACAAGTTGAACATTTTGAACCCTTGTTTAATAACCATCACAGCTCTTCCCTCAGCTCTCTGGGATGTCCAAGCAGCATGAACATGTCCGCCATCCCAAGGGATTTCCGTACGAGAACAACTTCGAACAAAGACACATAAGAAAACAATTCTGTGTAGGTTGAAACAAATACAAGATGTTGACTAATTTTTTTTTTTTTAACATCGAATTCTGGGCAGCTTCTAGCTCAAAGCATGAAACCAAGTCAGGTTGAGAGCACTTGGATTACCTGAGAGAGCACCTGGGGAAGAAATCAGAGCAGTAGGAAGTACATAGATATACCACTCTAAAAGAATGTCCTTTGACATGGCCATTTCAACAAGAAAAGCTGCAAATGTCTGAAGGAGGAGGGAGAAAAAAAATAGTAAAGAGAAATGGTGACACCAGTAGAAAACAGAATCATGATTTCTCCTCCTGCCATCATACCTCCAAAATTCTAGTCCCTTGTGGGGAAAAACTTTGAATTTCTTTGGTGCACTAAAGACCCAGATATTAAAGATTATTTGTATATTATGAAACTAATAGGAATTAACACCTGTGCCCCTTCCAGGCAGACATCAGTCAGTGACCATGAATGGTATTGTTGTTCTTTGTGCCCTGAGGGGTGACCAGCTGGGATTGATCTCTCCGGAGTTAACCAGAACCTAAGCAGAGCACTTGTGTGGGAAATCACCTGGTACCTGCCAGGGCTCCTGTGGGAGAACATCTGCTCTACTCCAGTCTGGAAAGAGGGTTTGCATGGGAGCCGGGATCACCCAGAGAACCTTAGATTATGATACCTTACTGCAGTTGATCCTGCAGCAGATGGGAGGGTTGGATGAGGTTTTCCTGCAGGTTTTTGTTTTAAGCCCAGCCAAGAATGGCAGAGAGACTGTGGATCAGGCCTGCCTCAGATCCACTGGTCTTGGCCCTTGAAAAGAAAAACAAGGCAAAGAGAAAGCAGATTAAAATGTTGCTGTTCAGCATGTAGTATAGGACAACGGCAAAGGAATCAGATAAGGTTTATCATTCTGAGGAGCAAGAACAAGATACATTTGAGGTAGACCAAAGCTCCTCCTAGAAGAAAGGGAGGATAGGGCTGAAGCTAAGGCTGAGGTTAGGCTGAGGCTGTTCAAAGCCCAAGCTGAGGAAGATGAAAAGGAAGGAACGGCCCAAAAAGGAGGAGGACAGCAGGGAAGGCATATCCACCAGAATGGCCCTCCCCCTGCAGTCCAGCATCTAGAACCAGAGGCCTGCAGAGTTACAGGCTCTGCGGAGGCAGTGGGACCAGAAGGAGGGAATTAATTATTAAAGTGGCCAGCAAATTTTGGCCAGGGCTGGGAATGGATGGAAGACCCCGAGCCCCACTGAAAGAAATGGAGCTGGATCCCAAAGCCAGGGTTCAGTTAAGAGGATTACTGAATAAGGGCACAGCATTAGGGATATAAAAGAACATTTAGAAAGACCTGGCAACAGATACAAATTAGCTGGGAAAACATACATATCAAGCCCAGAGCCACCAAGGGCAAAGAGTTTGCAAAAAAAGAAATTGGCCTATTAGGAAAAGAAAGCAAAATCCGCTGAAAATTCATTTTGAATTGCTAGAGCAATGCCCGGCCTGAGTGAAACATCTGTAAAGATGAGAGTCTGATAAAGAAAATGCAAGACAGAATTAATGAGGGGCCAAAGAACGACAGACAGAAAAAAACAAGAAAAGCTCTGGACCAAATCAGCCTGACCTAAGAAGTCTTTCTAGATAAAAAGAGCACGGCCCCATAAATGTCACAACAATTCAGAAAAATAAATAATGAATCTATGAGTGAAACATGGTACAGGGTGAATTTGAAAGGCCAACCAGGGAGTTCCCAAGAAGGACATGTTTTGGAAGAGGTGCTGAACCATATTCACCTGCTGCCAATAAACATATTGGTCTTGCAACTTCAACAAAGTTGTAGAAGTCACTTTGCAACCCTCAAGACTCAACAAACTGCTTTTTCAGGGCCCATGGAAGAGGACCAGGGACAGCCCCAAAGTTGTACTGGTTATAACTGTTGAAGCTGCCAGAGAAGAGAGGGAGCCTCAGCCACTTGAAGGGTTCAGTTTGATGATTTTAAGTACCAGAGGCGTTGGGTTGTTTGAATGGCTGTGTTCAGGACATTGGAACTCTGAGAAAAGGCTCAAAAACTTGGCCACAAAACAGGTGAACCAGAAAATCTGCCCTGAAATAATGGGGGGAAGTTTTCAGTTGTGAGCTGTGGAACAAAAACAAGGTCAAATTAACAGAGGCAGATTTGAAAGTGAATTTGCACCTAAGAGAAACAATGCAGAGAACTGTTTTTTCCTGTTACCATTTTTTCCTATTTATAGTATGGATATCAGCAATGTCCAATTGAGCCAGTGACCATTGAGAGCACCTTCTAATGCAGTAGGGAATAGCCAGAAAATCAAGACTTTTTATGGCTGACAATCAATGACTGTCATCTTTGTACCCCGTAAGTGAATAAAGATTGTTTTTGTTTACATCCCAAACCTGGAAAGAAAAGGCTATTAAGACCTGATTGACTACTTATATAAAATAATACTATCTTGTTTCCCAGCCAGAAAATTTTGAGGCACCTCAGTCAGTTCCCAGGTGAGCCCAGGCTGGGTGGGATTGTGGCTAAGATCTTTGGAGGGGCAAGAAGCTCTGCAGAGGGATCTGGCCAGGCTGGAGCCAAGGGCCCAGGACAATGGGATGAGGGGAAGGCCAAGGTGCAGGGTCCCAAGTCTTGGGACAACTACCCCAAATCCCTGGAGATTTGATGCCCTTCCTTTGATCCCCACAGCCTGTCCTGGCATCCCCAGCCAGGGACTTTCTGGGACAAGGGAAAAAAATTCTGGCAATGGTTCAGCAAGTGCCACCACCCGTCCATGGGCCAAACCACAACTCATCAGGTTTGTGTTTTGGGGGTCAGGATCCAGCCCTGGTGAGGTCCAGAGGCACAGGGTTTCTCTTCACTGCCAGGCCAACAGACCATGTATGAACAGGACACAATTTAATAACAATCACGCTCTTCCTGAGCTATAAACATCCTAGCCATCTGATGAGTCCACCATCCAAGTGATTGGGGAATTAAAATTAATTTCAGACAAACATGGTTCTGTGATAGATATAAACACAATTGTTCTTGTATCAGGATGCTCATCCTGGAGTGGGGGACAAAACAGCTCCAAACAATACCTGATTTGCAAAGCTGTCAGTGGTGGATGGAGAAGGGAGGTCAGGCTGTATTTTTTGGTGTTGAGGAAATGCTGAAACCAGCCTGACTCATTTCATCTCCTCCTGTCCTGGCTGATCTCCCCTTTCCCTCCCACCCATTGGCTTTTGTCTCCCACCAGGCCCCCAGTGAAGAGCCTGGCCTGTGTTCTCCATCCCTCCTGCTGGTACTGCCAGGCTGGGATGAGGAGCCTCAGCCTTCCTGCTCTTGGGCTGGACAAGCCCAGCTCCCTCAGCCTCTGCTCACAGCCCAAGGGCTCCAGCCCCACCTTGGAGGCCCTTCCCAGACCCTGCTCCAGCTGCCAGACATCTTTCCTGCCCTGGGCAACCCAAACCAGGCCACAGTGACCTGGATAATCCACATCCTTGGTGTCCTGGTCACACAGCCCTGGCCCCTTGTCCCCATGTCAGGCTCTGGGGTGGATCCTGTGGAACATCCTTTGGTGGAGGCTGTGGCCCAGGTGGGCTACAGGGGGGATCCTGGGGGACAGGGACCCCACTGGGCATGGAACAGCATTGGACTTGTTGGGAGAAACAGTGAGGGGGAGCTGGGACGGAGTGACCAACCCAGTGACCTGACACAGCCCCTCTGGGATGTCACACAGCCTACTCTGTGATGTCACAGCCTGCTCTGTGATGTCATAGCCCATTCTGTGATGTCAGACCTGGCTCTGTTAGGATGTCATAGTCTGCACTGTGATGTCAGACATCTGCCCTGTGATGTCACAGATATGGCCTATGATGTCATAGCTGCTCAATGACCTCACATAACCCACTCTGTGATGTCATAGCCCACTCTGTGACCTCATGTTACCAGATGATAAATTGTCTCCACCAGGTGAGCTGACACCTGGAGCTTGTTCTCCAAAACCCCAGTCCTATGGGAACCACACAATGCCCATTGTGTGAGAAGGAGAACTGGAAGTTCAGCAGCCTCAGTGTCCTGCCAGCTCAGCCAGGCCCACTGGAACATTGGGGTCCACGACCACCAGGGACCATCAGAGAGACCCCCAGGACAGGAGAATGCATGGGTAAAGGGGAGGGGAATATGTTAATGATTTTGGGGAAATCATCTGTGTGTTTAGTCCAGGACAATCAATGAATATGTGAGCAAAATACAGAAAATAAACAGAAACTTTCCTGTTCTCAGCATGCACGGCTTTGGGAGGAGCTATCCCCTGTGCATCCAGCTGAATAAAGAATGCTGCTTCTTAATGCTACATTGGGGTTAAGGAGTTTTCTGTTTTATGAATTTTGGTAACACTCCCACTGCCAAGGAAAGCTCTGTCTGCTGCTGTTCACAAACAGAGAAGGGCTGGTGGCAGATGTGGGGGCTCGAGGCTGCCTGGGGCACAGTGACCATGAAAATAATCAAGTTTTCAATGTTCTGTGAAAGAAGGAGGGCAGCAACAAAACTTCTGCACTGGAATTAGGGAATTAGGAAGGGCAGACTTTGGCCTGTTTAGGATGCAGATTTGGGGAGTACCAAATCAGGTCCTGATTTATTTTAAGGGAAACAGCCCTTAAAAACAAAGGGGTCCAGGAAGGATGGACACATTTCAAGAAAGTAATCTTAAGGAGAATGGAGCAGCCTGTCCCAGTGTGGCAAAAGATGAGCTAGTGAGGAAAATGACTGTCCTGGCTGCCCATGGAGCTTTTGTGGGAACTCAGGGGGAAAAAGGACCAGCAACTCAGGAAGTGTTTAAGGATGTTGTTAAGTTATACAGAAAGAAAACTTGAGAGGTGAAAGTTCAACTAGAGCTTAACCTGGTGGCTTCTGTAAAAAAAAAAAAAGTGTTTTTATAAAAATAATAGCAAAAGGAGGAACCTCTAAGGAGAGGCAGTGGGGAGTCTAGTAACTTTATTGGATGTAAAGTATTATATAGTATAGTAACTAAAAAAAGATAAAGGAAAAGACTAAGCTACCAAGCCTCGTTTGTCTCAATTTTCAATATTAGGACAGTTTGTCCTCAGGACAAGTGTTCTCCTGAGCTGGTAGATGGGCACAGGGAGCAGAACAGCCCCTGTAATCCAGGAGGAAGCAGTTGGTGACCTGCTGAGCCACTCAGATGCTCACAGGTGTATGGGATCAGATGGGATCCATCCCAGGGGGATGAGGGAGCTGGTGGATGAGCTCCCCAGGCTGCTCTCCATCATTTACCATCAGTCCTGGCTCAGCAGGGAGGTCCCAGAGGACTGGAGGTGCCAGTGTGAGCCCATCCCCAAGAAGGGCTGGAAGGAGGATCTGGGGAACTCCAGGCCTGTCAGCCTGACCTGGGTGCCTGGCAAGGTTATGGAACAGATCACCTTGAGTGCCATCACAGGGCACCCACAGGATGGCCGAGGGATCAGAGCCAGCCAGCGTGGATTCCAATATCTGCATTAATGGTCTGCATGAGGGGATTGAGTCCACCATCAGCAAATGTGCAGATGACACCAAGTTGGCTGGAAGTTTTGATTTGCGGGAGGTTGGTGAGACACTTTAGGAGGGCCTGGAACAGGGATGTGGGAAGGCTGTGTCCAGGGCCCAAATCCAAGAAGATGAGGTTTAACAAGTCCAAGTGCCAGGTCCTGAACTTTGGCCACAACAACCCCTGCAGCGCTGCAGGCTGGGGACAGAGTGGCTGGAGAGCAGCCAGGCAGAAAGGGACCTGCAGGCACTGATGGACAGCAGGCTGGACATGAGCCAGCAGTGTGCCCAGGTGGCCAAGAAGGCCAATGGCTCCTGGCCTGGATCAGGAATGCTGTGGCCAGCAGGAGCAGGGCAGTGATTCTTCCCCTGTGCTCAGCACTGGTTGGGCAGCACCTCGAGTGCTGTGTCCAGTTCTGGGCCCCCCAATTTAGGAAGGACATGGAGGGACTGGAGTGTGTGCAGAGAAGGGCAACAAGGCTGGGGAGGGGTCTGGAGCACAAGTCCTGTGAGGAGTGGCTGAGGGAGCTGGGGTTGTTTATCCTGGAGAAGAGGAGGCTCAGGGGAGACAAGGCAGTGTCAGGGCATAAGTTGGACTTGATGATCTCCAAGGTCTTTTCCAGCCTTGCTGATTCTGGGATTCTCTGAAACCCCCCTTGGAGCAGTTGCAGGATGAGCCCTGGGCCTCCTCTTCAGCAGCTCCAGCAGCCCAGGTCCCTCAGCTTCTCCTGCCAGCCCCAAAGCCCATCCTGTCAGTCCTGCAGAGCCTCTGCAGCTCCTCCTCATTGCCCAGAACAGGGAGCCCCAGAGCCAGACACAGCAGCCCAGATGTGCCCCCCTGGCCTGGGGTACCTCTGGCAAGGGAGCAGCACCAGGCGCTGCAGGAGCCTGCAGACAATTCCTGCAGCACTTGTAGCATGATCCTGCTCCCCAGGGGACGTTCCCATGGTGCCAAGTCAGGAACTGCAATGGGGAGTGGGGCCAGAGAGGGAAGGGCAAACAGGGATGGGCTGTTTGCAGGGGAGGGAACAGGGGTGGGCAATGGGAAGAAATTTGTATCAGGGAAGAGTAAAGAAAGCAAAGGTGAAGCCAAGGAAATGCTGAGGGCAGTTTGGGGGTGGCTGCCAGGCAGCCCTGGCTCTGAGCAACAGCGTCTGCAGTGGGACAGGAAACTCCCAGCTGATGGGAACAAACTTTCTGGCTGAGTGCAGAGGCCAGGACAAAGCTGAGTGGTTTCCCTGGTGTCCCCCAGCCCTTGCTGGCCCCAGGTGCTGATGGCATTTGTGCTCCCTCAGGTTCATGTCCCCACAGCAACAGCATGGGGTGCTCCCGCCTGCTGTGTGCAATGCAAACAGGGGCTGCTGAGCCAGTGCTGCCGTGTCTGTGCCTGCAAGGATGGGGCACCTGTGTGAGCTGGGGAGAGGCCAGGGCTGCAGAGGGGGATGTTGTTGGCAGCTCCATGAGGACGCTCTGGGACGCTGCCTGGGCTGTGCAGGGCACTGGGGATGGATCAGCCCCTGCTCTGCTGCTCCTTCCCATCTGCCCCAGGGCCCTTGCAGAGCCCCAGCCATGCTGTTTGCCCCCAGCCTGCCCATGGCCAGCCTGGGGCTGCTCACGGGGTTTCTGTGCTGAGCATTGGCCTGGCTGTGTTCTTGAGAGAGCCTGGGCAAGGAGCCTGAGCCCCAGGGCCTGGCCTGAGGCGTCAGTGCTGCCCCAGCAGTGCCCATGGCCTGTCCCTGCTGCAGTCCTGGCACTGCCACCCCAGGGCTGTGCCCGGCCCCAAGAGCACTCAGGCCCACAGCAACACCAGGGCCACCAGGGCAGTGGGGCAGGGCCACGGGAGCAGCACTGGCAACACCAAGTGTTGCTGCTGTCTCTGGGCACAGCTGCTGGGCCAGCACTGATCTGCCCCCAGCTCTGCACACAGACATTGCTGCTGCAGCTCCAGAGAAGGCAACAAAAGGGCATTCTGCAGAAAAACTGCTGGGAGATCCTTTAGTTCCTTTTAAAGTCACCAAGAGTGCAGCCCCTCATTGACACAGACTGTGGCCATGGGGAAGGTGGAGAGAAACAAAATGGGAAATGGCACAAACAATGACATTATTTGTGGACAGTATGAAAAAGTAAAACAAAAAAAAAAAAATCCCCACAACCAAACCAAAAAGAACCTTCAAAGATGATTGTATTAGAAGTGATTTGCAGAAATTGGCTAGCAGTTTAATGTTTCTGAAACCACCCAGTCATCAGTCTCCAGACTGCAGCCTTGAGCTCCTGGTTCCTCAGGCTGTAGATGAGGGGGTTCAGGGCTGGAGGCACCACTGAGTACAGAACAGACAGGGCCAGATCCAGGGATGGGGAGGAAATCGAAGCAGGTTTCAGGTGAGCAAACACAGCAGTGCTGACAAACAGGGAGACCACAGCCAGGTGAGGGAGGCAGGTGGAAAAAGCTTTGTGCCGTCCCTGCTCAGAAGGGATCCTCAGCACAGCCCTGAAGATCTGCACATAGGAGAAAACAATGAACACAAAACAACCTAGTGCTAAAGAGGCACTAACAGCAAGAAGCCCAAGTTCCCTGAGTTTTGAGTGTGAGCAGGAGAGCTTGAGGATCTGTGGGACTTCACAGAAGAACTGGCCCAGGGCATTGCCATGGCACAGGGGCAGGGAAAATGTATTGGCTGTGAGAATGAGAGCATTGAGAAAGGCACTGGCCCAGGCAGCTGCTGCCATGTGGGCACAAGCTCTGCTGCCCAGGAGGGTCCTGTAGTGCAGCGGTTTGCAGATGGACACGTAGCGGTCGTAGCACATGACAGTTAGGAGGAAATACTCTGCTGAAATGAAGTACAGAAAGAAAAAGAGCTGAGCAGCGCATCCAGTGTAGGAGATGTTCCTGGTGTCCCAGAGGGAATTGTGCATGGCTTTGGGGACAGTGGTGCAGATGGAGCCCTGGTCAGCGAGGGCCAGGTTGAGCAGGAAGAAGAACATGGGCATGTGCAGGTGGTGGCCACAGGCTACGGCGCTGATGATGAGGCTGTTGCCCAGGAGGGCAGCCAGGGAGATGCCCAGCAAGAGGCAGAAGTGCAGGAGCTGCAGCTGCCGCGTGTCTGCCAATGCCAGCAGGAGGAAGTGCCTGATGGAGCTGCTGTTGGACATTTGCTGGGGCTGGACATGGGGACCTGTTCATGGAGAAAGGACAGTGACAAGTCAGGAGAGGCTGCTTTGAGCCAAACCTGGGCCATTCCCTGCAGACTGTCCCGCTGGGACTCACCCAACCTTGTTCCTGCTCTGGGATATCCTTCATCCAGGTCCCTGGCTGAGCTCCAGTTGTGCTGGCTGAGTGTGCCAGGAGCAGCCAGGCCTGTGTGTGGGGGGCTCGAGGAGCCATCCCTGCCCCACTGCCCTGGGTTTGTGGCCATGTGGCAGAGGGACAAGGCTGGATGTTCAGGATTTGTCAGGGGAATCACTCCTAATGCAGACAGGCTTGGTAGCATCTGCACTCCTAGTTCTATAGGACATGGATGGCAGGAGTTGGTTTGAGGAATTCTTTTCTACCCACACATCATTCCTGGCTCTCTGAGGTCAGAAATCCCCAGCATTCCTGCTGCACTCAGAGTTTGCCACTGAGAGATGGGGGAGGCAAAGGATTCCCTGTGGCTGAGGGAAGGTGAGGGGCTGGATGGGATTGTTCCTAGTTTCCCTGGCTTTGCACCTTTGGCTTCAATCAGAGCACAATCACACTCCTGGGCCACCCTGGGATAAACCAGACCCTGCCCAGAGCAGAGGGATCCCTGAATGTCTCACCCTCTCTCAAGGTCTCTGGGCAAGGTCTCACCACCCCTTTGTGCCAAGGACACTCACAGCTCCCTTGGCAAACCCAGCAGCATTTCCTCAGCTGTGGCAGCTCGGCCCTTCCCTGTGGGACATTCAGGGAGGCTCTGGCACAGATTTGCACCCAGGAGGGCAGCTCAGAACCTGGCAGAGCACAGCAAGGAGATCCCTGGCTGTGCCCATGATGGGATCTCAGGGAGGGGGCTCAGCTCATTCCTCTTTCCCAGGGACTGCTTTGCCCACAGCCCCACAGGTGCCAGGGAAGCTTGGACACCCCATTCCCATGGACACCCCTGCCTGGCAGGAATGCCAAGGGCAGTGCCTGACTCAGCTGCTGCAGACGCCAGAGCCTCCCTGAGAGCAGCAGATAACAGTGACAATATCAGGGCAGGGCAGAACCAAGAGAAGATGTTGTGGTGCTGTGCCTGAGAGGGCAGGGCAGAGACAGCTGGGCACTCAGGACAGTGTTCCCGTGCCCAGCTGTGCCCGGCACCTCCCACACACCAACAGTGCCCTCCTGCCCCCAGCACTGCTCTCTTCAGCCCCCTCTCCTTCCCCGAGCATCTCCCTGGGCCTGGACATTCCCTCTTGAGAGGAGCCTTGTCCCTGCCAGTGCTCACAGAGCCCATCCCAGCCTGTGTGCCCTGGCCCCGGCCCTACAGAAACCTGCCTGTGTGCAGGGCCCTGGCTGGGGCAGGCTCTGTGTGCAGCTGGGCAAGGGCAGCTCAGGAGAGCCCTGCTGGGCCCTGCAAAGGTCATGCTGCTGCTGTCCAGGGCTGAGGAGTGGCTGAGGGCCCTTTGGGAGGCTCCCAGCAGAGAGACTGACCACCCAAAGTTACAGTTCTGGAGTCTCTGTAAATGTTCAAACATTACTTTGGTGATCCTGTGTGTCCCTTTCAACTCAGAATGCTCTGGGATTCTGCGATTACAATTCCTGTTCTGTGTCTCTCATCCCCCTGTTGTCTATAATCAAAAGAGAAAAAACCCTTTGCAACATTGTAAGATCAGTAAAGGAAAAAACAGACATTTATTGGAAGTTTCCAGGGGTCCCAGTGGGGATGGGGGACACCCAGGGCCTGATTTCAACACTTTATCAAGGTTGATTAATTAGGATATTTAACACAAATATCCAGTAGGAGATTCAGTTGCCCCAGTTACACCCCCCTGGCTCAACCCATTGGAGTGTGTTCAAGGGCTTCTTTGCCTTCACTCTTTGTTATGACTGCTCACATTCTGGTCAATTAAAAAAATGTTTTTGTAGGTTCTCTTCCTGATAATAAGACTATTTGATAATAAGACTGATAAGACAGTATTTCAGGAATGTATTTAGACAGTCAGCTTATTTTTCTAAAATCTAAGAGAAAGGTTAGGAAACGTACTAGAGTTAATTAAGGATTACAATTATATAAGTATGTAAGAGTAGTTTAATATAGTTAATTAAGAGTTTATTAGAGTTTAATAAGGAAATAAGGATTATGGTTTTAAAACTATATAATAGTAATTTACAGAGCTATGAATATATAAAAAATGTAAAAAAAGCAAAAATCCTTTTGTCATCACCCCAACTTTCCCATCCTTCTCCAAGAAGGAAATTGAAATCACTCTCAGGAAAGCTCCTGATCTTTACAGCAATCCCAGGCTTACCTTCTTTTGGGAAGTGTCCTTTGGAGCTGTGCCCAGGCTGGTCTGGAGGTGGGAGCAGCCCTGCCCCAACAAGCCCCTCTCAGCAGCAGCCCCTGCTCTGCTCAAGGTGGCTCCTTCCCCCCAGAGCTTCTCCCCAGTGCTGGGAGCAGCTGCCAGGGCTGGCTGAGAGCTGTCCCTGGCAGGCAGCAGAGTCCCTGCCCCAGCACAGCGCCCTGGGCTGCAGGACCCTGCTCTGCAGGACAGCCCTGGGCACCCCTGGCTGCTCTGCACAAGAGACAATCAGAGAATGTACTCACAGGGTCTGTAGGCACTGGGATATTCCAGCTTTCAGGAGATCATCACCCAGGAGCTGCAGCTGCATTGTCCTGCAGCCAGAGGTTCCTGTGCCAAGGGCTGGCAGTGATTCTGCCCCAGGCACTTCTCAGCACCTTCCCAGCCCTGACTGATTGAAGCCTCTGTGCCTCTGTGCTGTGCCCTGGCTGGCTGCAGGCAGTGCCCCAGCCCTGCTGGGCTGGCAGAAGAGCTGCTCATCAAGAGAAATGTGCTTTTGAAGCTCTTCTTGGTTACCCAGGAGCTGCCCTGTGCCAGGAGCCCAGCCCAGCTCAGCAGCACAGACAGCACAAGGGACTTTAATGAGCCTCTGGGGGCTTGTGCTCAGGCCCTGAACATCAGTCCCTGAGAGGGAGCTGAAGAAAACTCTCCAGAACTCCAAGGCAGAATCCAACTCCAAAGTTTCTTGGATTTTTAATGGGTCCCACTGAGGGACACGACTGAGAAAGTGTCCCCAGGCCCCAGGCAGAGCAGAGAACTGCAGGCAGTGATGACAGGTGGGGACAAAGAGAAGCCAAGTCTTGGTGTTCTGGGTCACAGCAGGGTCTGTGCCACCAAGGGCTGGGGGAGGAGACACCTTGTCCTGAGGCCCTGGGGCCTCCCTGGCACAGCCCCAGCCAGGCTGGGCACTGTCAGCCCCCTGTCCTGCCCTCAGCATCCCCCTAGCCCACATCCCAGTGGCCTCAAGGATCAGAGCTGGAAGGAGTCCCTGGGGAGCCTTGCTCAACAATGGCCCTGGGGGCTCCTGAATGCTCCCTGCAGGGACTGCAGGTTTTTCAAAGGACTTTGGTTAGCTTTTGCCTTGGAGTTTCTGAGAGGTTTGTGCAATCATGGCCTCCAATTATCTGTAATTAGTCCCTGGAGGATCAGTAACAACACTCAGTGGGGCTCATTAATGCTTCGAGGTACTTCCAGTTATTTTAGGTTCTTGGTGGCAATTTTTCCTGCGCAGTACAGGGCTCATTAATGCTCGAGAGGTTTGTTTCCTTTGATCCAGATCTGTGAGAGGTTTTTGCAATCATGGCCCCAAATTATCTGCTTTAATGAGTCCCTGGAGAGCTTTGTACCGACACTCAGTGGGGTTCATTTAATACCCAGAGATACTCAAGGTTTTTAAACTGCTTTGATTTTCCTTCCCACACTGAGTCTCTGAGGGTTTTTGTGTCATCCTGGCCTCAATTGTCTCCTCTAAGGAGTCCATGAGGGGCCTGTGTTGGGGATGGACCTCCAGTGGGACCCATTCATTCTCTGAGACACTTTGGGGTTTTCTTCTGACTTTGACTCCTGGAAGAGGTTTATGCAGTCTCCTCTCAGGCCCTGAGA
>JALJVW010002815.1:0-13674 GCA_024865655.1 Emberiza elegans
GACATCACAGGAGGCTGTGTGACATCACAGGGGCAATGTGACATCACAGGGCCTGTGTGACATCACAGGGGCTCTGTGACATCACAGGAGGCTGTGTGACATCACAGGGGCAATGTGACATCACAGGGGCTCTGTGACATCACAGGGGCTCTGTGACATCACAGGGGCAATGTGACATCACAGGAGGCTGTGTGACATCACAGGGCCTGTGTGACATCACAGGAGGCTGTGTGACATCACAGGGGCTCTGTGACATCACAGGGGCTCTGTGACATCACAGGAGGCTGTGTGACATCACAGGAGGCTGTGTGACATCACAGGAGGCTGTGTGACATCACAGGAGGCTGTGTGACATCACAGGGGCAATGTGACATCACAGGAGGCTGTGTGACATCACAGGAGGCTGTGTGACATCACAGGGGCAATGTGACATCACAGGGGCAATGTGACATCACAGGAGGCTGTGTGACATCACAGGGCCTGTGTGACATCACAGGGGCAATGTGACATCACAGGGCCTGTGTGACATCACAGGGGCTCTGTGACATCACAGGGGCAATGTGACATCACAGGGGCTCTGTGACATCACAGGAGGCTGTGTGACATCACAGGGGCAATGTGACATCACAGGAGGCTGTGTGACATCACAGGGGCAATGTGACATCACAGGAGGCTGTGTGACATCACAGGGGCAATGTGACATCACAGGGGCAATGTGACATCACAGGGGCAATGTGACATCACAGGGGCAATGTGACATCACAGGGGCAATGTGACATCACAGGGGCAATGTGACATCACAGGAGGCTGTGTGACATCACAGGAGGCTGTGTGACATCACAGGAGGCTGTGTGACATCACAGGAGGCTGTGTGACATCACAGGGGCAATGTGACATCACAGGGGCAATGTGACATCACAGGGGCAATGTGACATCACAGGGCCTGTGTGACATCACAGGGGCAATGTGACATCACAGGGGCAATGTGACATCACAGGGGCCCAGGCACTCAAGCCCCTCGAAGGGCAACATTTCTGCCTCATTTCCCCCAACACAGGCGCTCCTGTGCACACGAACACAGAGTCAGTGCAGAGACTTATGAGCAATTCCCATGAGGGGCGGGAATGCTCCCTGCTGGTCTTGGCATCTCCCAGTGGGTGAAGTGTTGAGCCTGGAGGAGTGGGGGGATCGGCCCAGCTCCATGTCGTTGTTCGGGATCCCGAGTGCAGCAAGCAGGAGGTTCCTGGCTGAGGGAGGGCCCAACTCAGAGGGGTGGCTATTGCAGGAGGCTCAGGGCTCACAGGGGCAATGTGACATCACAGGGCTGTGTGACCCAAAGGAGGTCTTGACATCAGCAATGGTTCATCACAGCAGGCTGTGTGAGGTCACTGGGGCACTGTGAGTCACAGGGGTTCTTGTCCTCTGAGGGGCCCCCCCAGGGCTTCCTACAGAGCAGTCCAGCCCTGCTCGTGGCAGCAGCAGTGCCTGGTCAGACAGTGTTGTGATGGCCCCGCAGCTGGGCAGGGGCTGTTCAGGCCAGGCAAGATCTCAGCTGGCAGGGCGGCCTGGGAAGGGAGATGACACAGGGGCAATGGGGGGACCATTGTGACAGGGCTCTGTGACCTGACAGGGACCATTGTGTCCCCTGGGACCAAGGGACCTGTGTGACACACAGGGGCAATGTGACATCACCCTCTGTGACATCACAGGGGCTCATGGACCTCACAGGGGTTCCCCAGACAGATTTCCCCAGGAATGTGTGGAGGTCATTGGGAAACCCCTGTCCCCCATCCCCCTCAGGTCCCCCAGACTCCTGAGGGATGTTCAGGCACCATTGAGCCCAAACGGGAGGCCCCAGAGGGAGGGTTCCAAAGCTTCCAAACAAGGCCTCAGGGGAGGCAAGGGCCATTGAAAAAATGGGCACAGGGACCATAATTGAGGGCCTTGTCCCCCAGGGCTGTGTGCCTGACTAGCTGTGTCACAAAAGACATTGTGAGGGGCTGGGGATCATGTCAAAAAATCCATTGCAAGGATCAGGCCAAACTAGGAACTGTCCATGTTGTGTCAGGTCTTAGGACTGCATTGAAGGATAACCCCTTGAATATGGCCTAACAGCTATTGGGGGCCTGGGAACCAAGGACCTTGTACCCTGGGACCATTGTGAACTAAAAAAGGGAACAGACTTTTCTCCTTTTAAGCCTTTATTAAAAATGACTTTTCTCATTTTGCTGGGATAGGGTGATGACACTGTAGGGCCCCATGGATCCTGCATTGTAACTTCCGCCCATAAAACCAAGGGACACAGGAACAGGTCTGGCTGGTTTGGCCTCCCGTGGAGCCACCTGACTGGATGACCTTATGTTCACAGCTCTTCTCATCTGCCTGGGCTACTGGGGCTCGATGCTTTTCCTTCCTGTTGCAACTGTACGTCCTCCAGGCCATGGGGAACTGGGATTCAAAACCAAATTCCCTTCTATCCGATCTTGCAGGACAAGTCTGTCCTGAAATCAGGGCAGGTAACTTTTCTCGGGGACAATGCCTTTATTAAAAAATGATCAACTCAGGATAGAGGGGTGGCAGGGTTGCGCGGCTTTCGTCCTCTCCCAGAGGAGCTGGATGAGTCACAGCTTGTCCCCTGGGGATCTTGCTTTCGTTTCCTCACTGGAGCTGTGAGGCGTGCCCTGATCTTTTCGGGTGGTCTCCTTGCACGGATCCAGGGCGAGGGCTCCAAAAGGTTTCCTGAGTGTCTCTGAGTTCAGTAGTTTGTTCCTCACACGTGGACATCACTCTAATTTCTCAATTTCATTTGGCTCGTTGTTTTGGGATTATTTTCTCGCAATATCTGAAGTCGCGGTTTCTCAATGCACTCTGGTCAATTTGCAGTTTGCATGTCCTGCCTCACAAGTTTCGTCTTTCCCTTACTGTCCCTGCCGGGCAGTTCTTTCCACCTTTAGCGTTACAAAGGCCTTTATACAAAGGAGTCATTAGCGAGAACACTGGTAATTTACATAACACAGATAACACTTTAGTAGCAAAAAGTGGTTAAATTAGCTATTTGTAACTTGTTTCTCCATACTAAAATTATTAGTTTTCTGTTCATAACAGTTCCCCTCTTTTGCTTTGATCGGGCTTAAATTTAAGCTCGCATCAACTTACAATTTTTTGGCTTATGCGCTCACATTTTTTTGTATTCATTATAAATTTCTTTGAGCACTCTGGTAATCATGGTTACTTAACTTTGTTACATTCTTTTTTTTTTTAGGTTGGTTTGCCCAGCCAAGGTTACTATCCCACTGAAACAGGGAAACAAGCATAGCAAAAGAGCAATCCTCAAGTACACACAATTGAAAAACCACTTTTTTCCCATCCACCATTTTGAAAAACCATAGGTCATTTTCCCAACTGCAATCAAGTGTAGGAGTTTGTTCTTGGTTATTTGTACATGCCAATTTTCCACTGCATTAGTAATGTTTCTAATAATTGCATTCCTCATTTTTAATACTGCCTGGAGCCTGATTATTTTGTTTAGCATAGACACTGGGGTCTGAATTTGGCATTTACAACTTTGGATTCTTTCAATTTCAATCACATTTTGCTTATCTTGTTTAGTTTCTCTTAAATCCTGTATACAGTCACTCCTAAACTTGATCCAGTTTCTTTTGGTAATAAGAAAGCAGGTTTTATTGTTTTAGCAATGCAGGTGCCAGACCAGTCTGACAATTTCTGTGTGTGCTATAGCACCAGAGCTCAAAACCAGGTGTTTGGGCCTCTTGACATGTGTTATCATTTTCTATTGGACATTCTTTATATTTTCAACAGCATCCCATTCAAAGCACACCCAGGCTTCCCTCACAGGGCACTCTCCCAGGAGGGGCTGCCCAAAAGTGGCAGTATTCTGAGCTATCCAATGCATTCTCACATTTTTCTGATAAAGGACCAGTGGGAGAGGTTAACACCATCAGGGTTAGAACTGATGTAGACTTCGACAAGGAGCTCACTTCTTCCTCCTCACAGAGGGGTTGGTAGCATTCACTGCACGGCCTCCTGGGCTCCCCAGAGCACCTCCAGCAATTAGAGCCATCATTACTACCCTCCCAAGAGTCCGGTATGGGTCATCTTTGCACAGCCTGCCCACCCGGCCTTGCCTCTTGGGAATTTTACTGAGAAGGAAGCTTCCAAGCTCTTTAGAGTCTCTTCTACCCGCTTCTCTGGTTAAACCTCTTGGTCTGTTCCCTACCAATTTTAGTTTCTCTTGGGGAGTGCTCTGTAGAGGATTAACCTGGAGTCTTTAGAATCTATTTGGGGAACTTAACCAGAATTACTTATTTACAGTCTTAAACTTTTTACAAACAAAAACATATTCTACACACAGAACTGTCTTGAAACATTTTTAAACTATGTTAGACTTCCGATACCAATTATTTCTCCCATACAGTTCAGTCTTCTTGACTCTTCCTTCTGAGAGTCAACTTTAAATCCTTTGGCCCTTTTATTACAGTATACTGGCGTGATTTAACCTGTGATCCGTTGGATCTCGTCCTGTGCCCACAGGTGAAAGTGGTGTGGTCTCTGGCTCAATGCCAGAAGACAAAACTGATGCTTGATCCGGTCCAATACCAGAGGGTGAGGGTGATTTGGACTCTGGCTCAATACCAGAGGGAGAATGGGGTGGTGTCTGACCCAATGCCAGACGGCCAATGCCAGATGGAGAAGCTGATGTCAAATCTGGCTCAATGCCAGAGGGTAGAATGGGGTGGAGTCCGTGATGTGGGTCCAACTCTTTCCCTTTGGTCTGCACAGTCAAATTAACAATGAGGAGTACCTGAAACGGGCTTTCAAATACAGGCATTAATGGTCTGCTTACTTTATGATTCTATCAAAACTCAGTTTCTCCGGTTAATGTATAATTTTTGGGTATCTTTATATATATTTTTACTCATTAACAGGTACTTTGTGGAGACAGAATTTATCTGCTCTTGCATCTACAGAAAAATTCAAATTCTTCATTTAGGGGTCCCAATTCTCAATTTACCAAGGGCTTTTCTAGATGTTGCATCAGGGGCCCCTAACGCAAAGTCCCTGATACTCTTAATTGTCACCCTTTAAGGATCTTTCCTAAATTATCCTATTCCTGACTATTGTCAATACGAGACTGAGTTTTCTACAAAACCTCCTGACATGTCCTTCCCTCCCACAAGCTTTTAACATGTTGTCCTCGATTGCAAAGCCTCCTTAATTTCACCCTTAAGGATCTCCTAAATACACCTCCATGAGTTTCTCAATAACTCCTGACATGTCCTTTCCCACAAGAGGTCTTCATCTTGTGCCTCCTCCCTGGTGGTGGACCTTCCTTTCTTGCCACACTTTCTGCTACTGCAACCATGATTTTAGCTTAAGCCAAGCCTTTGCTTTTTTCTCTTTTCATCTCAAATGCCAAATACACCTTTAATGCTTTCCCTTAATAACTCATTAATGTATTCCATCATGGCTTTCCTCCCCTTCTTCCTGATTAGGGTTCCAGCTGGGATCCGTTAGTGGCAATTTTTGTTCCCTGTTGGCACCTGGGGTCCTGGACGGTTATCCTTTTCCCAAATTCCTATGCTAGCAGCTCTAATCATCTGGACCCTTCTGAGAAAAACAATATATTCAGGATGGAATTCATCTCCCCCATGTGTAGATATTTGGACTTAAAAAAATTGGTCCACTTGGTTTGCTATGCCCACTGGGTCTTCAACTAAATGTCCTAACTCTTTCTTGAATCCTCTAACCTCAGAAGCAGTTAAAGGAGCATTCACAAAGCCAACACCTCCCACTCCTCCTCCCATAGGGACTTCCCTGAGGGGAAAGAGTCTGTCTGCCTTGGAGGTCTTGGATCTGGTACCACAGCATGGGCCCATCTTCAGATGCCAAACTACTAGTTTGAGGGATATCTGAGTTACCCTGAACCTTCTGCAGGTCAGCAGGTGTATTAGGTGATAACTGTTTATCAAGTAAAGAAGCATCTGTCCCCAGCTAGGGAGGAGGTAAAGGGACAGCAATAGGAGGGGGAGAAGAGACTGGGTGCATATTAAATGGAGCTGGAGGGGGGTGGAGAGTGCAGCAGGTGTAGGAGGCACTTGTGGTGGTGCAGAAGGAACTGGAGGTGCTGAAGGGGTGGTGAGGGAGTGGTTACTAGGGAGATACTGGGTCCATAGGGGAAGCCAGAGGGGTAGTAGGAGGAATGATAGCAGCCGGGGAGGAACCGAACCTACTATTTGAGGTGCCTGGAGAAGGAGCTGAAGGGTTATAAGGTGGAGGGGCAGAAGGGGGCAAATAGTCCAGGGGTCCCATCTCTTACTGATTTCAGCATCCCCTCCTTCATTTCCCCTCTTTCTTCCTCTGTACTTTACAAATTCGCAGACCCTTCATCCCCAATGGCATTCTTTAACCAGCAAGCTACATACAATAATTGCTCAGGATCAGTATCTCCTCGAGCTGTCAGATAATGACTCAGTTGCTGGCACATCCACTTGTCCTTTGTCCCGCACCAGGGCCATCCTCCTTGTAACTTCTAACTCTGGCCAGACTTCTACACAATAGTGGATCATCTTTACTTTATCTAATCCCTCTGTGAATTCTATGAATCCCATTTCTCTCTAACAGTTCCCCTAAGGGGCTACCGGGAAGTATATTCCTCAATCTCTTGCCTGTCTTCTTACCACCGCAACACCCCATTTTCCACGTCTCCCGGGGTGCCTCTACTGACAGGTAATCTCAAAAAATTCATTTTGCCTGAAGCTCAGGACTTTAGAACAACTGCCTGATCTCTTGATTGCCCACACCAGTGTCAAGGACTTACATCTATCAGGACTTAAAACAAACCTCAGCTTCCTTTGCTGGGTTTGTGCCTGACTCCCTCTGTCAGGACTTAGTTTGCCTGCAGGGCTTGTGTACTGCTCGAATATTGCCCACACCCGTGTCAAGGCCTTCGGGACTTTCAATGTGCGTGTCACTCACACAGAGTTACCCTCTACACGCCCAGAGGGTGTCCTGCGTGTGCCCTCATACAAAAGGTACCCTCCACACTCCCCGGAGGGGGTACCACTCACACAAATATTCCCTCCTTGCGCCCCGGAGGGGTGCCTTTGTTCCCTTGGGAGACGACTCACACAGATTCCCTCACGCCCCTGGTCCCGGCCAATCCCTTCGAGGGGTATGGAACGCGGCACTGAGGGGTCCTCACTTGCTCGAAAGTCCGGCACCGGGCCGTCTCACTCCACACACACACTCGCTCGTCTCCCGCCTCCCCACCGAAGTTTCTCACCAGTCCGGTGCCCTGCGCGTCACTGGTCCTGGAGCAGATCTCTCTGGTCCTGATCGCCAGCTGTCCTGAAGGTCCAAGATGGCCAGTCCTGGTCCTCTCGGCGTGGCAATCCCGGACGAGCCCCAGCTGAAATAAACAGGGCAGGACTTTTTCTCTCCTTTTAATGCCTTTATTAAAAAAATGATCAGCTCAGGATAGGGTGGTCCGACGGGTCTGCAGCTTCCGTCGACTCTCCCAGGTAACTCTGTAGGAGGAGGATGAGTCACAGCTTTTGTCCCTGGGGGGCAGAGTTGCAAGTCGCCTCCTCGCAGGGAGCTGTGGGCGTGCCCGATCTTACTCGGCGCTGCTCTCCGGGGTCGGGGTCCCGGGCTTTGGATGCCCTCTTGCACTCAGGGCGAGGGGCTCCTAAAGGTTTTCAGCGTCTCTGTAAGTTCAGTAGCTTGTTCCTCACACGTGGACATCACTCTAATTTCTCAATTTCATTTTGGCTCGTTGTTTTGGGATTATTTTCTGTATGTCTGAGGTCGCGGTTTCTCAATGCACTCTGGTCAATTTGCAGTTTAATTTGCATAATCCCCCGCCTCACAGTTTTCGTCTTTCTCCTTACTGTCCCTGCCCGGGCAGTTCTCTCACCTTTGGCGTTACAAAGGCCTTTATACAAAAGGAGTCATGGCGAAGGCGACTGGGTAATTTACATAACACAGATAACACTTTAGTAGCAAAAAGTGGTTAAATTAGCTATTTGTAACTTGTTTCTCATACTAAAAATTATTAGTTTTCTGTTCCTGCAGGACTGTCAAGGACACAGGGTAATGATCTTCCTTCTCCAAAGTGGGAAAACCATTTTGTGTCTTTAAAATTTGTTACAAAGGCCTTGAGGTTACCAAAAGGGGTGTAGAATCAATATGCTGAGTTGGAACCCATCAGGGTCATTGAGTCCATCTCCTGGCCATGTGCAGTGACCCCAAGAGTCACTCCATGTGCTTGAGAGCTTTGTCCAAACTCTTCTTGAGCTCTGTCAGCCTTGGCATGACCACTGCTCTGGGCTGCCTGGGCAAATGGCTGTTTAGTAGCTAAAAAGGATTCTTTTTACTGAGATCAAAAGAACTCAGATCCAGCCAGTCCAGCAGTTTTGATTTGCCTTAGGTGCACAACACAAAAGCCAAACCAGTGTTCATCACTGAAGGATCCCAAACATCCATTTCTCATTAAAGACTTTCCTAGAAATATTTTCAGGGTCTTTAGCCAACATATTCAGTCTTTTCTAAACTTGTTTTGGTAGATTTCTAGAATGCTGTTATCTGTGGCTCAGTGAGTTCCAACTTCTTGAAGAAAATTGTGGTTTCCTAGTGGCAAAATCAACCCAAACCACCAAAATCCCTTCCTTTGATGATTAAATTCCATGAATAGCTGCCAGAACACCAGAGCAACTGGCTGCCCAGTGTGCCATACACAGTACAGAATAATCAAGAGGATGCATGAGGTGTTTTGTCCTGGCTTCCCTGCCTTAATTGTGCAATGGCAGCAAGACACTGCTAACAGGCTCTGGACAACAAAGCAGATGTGTTTTCTTGTTCTCAGATCCTCTGATCACCCCCAGTTTCAGAGTGAAATGGTATTTTCTGTTGCCCCACATTCTCCTCTTGCCTCTTGTGTTCAGCTGACAGCACTGTGCAGTGTCATGAGGTAATCTCCCCTCTTTGCTGAGTAGGTAACGCCTTCTCATGCAAGGATTGCACCTGATGAGTTTAAGGTATCAGCCCTTCTGTTAACACTCTTCCTTTGTTTGTTCACTTTTCCCTTTCCCTTCCTCCTTCCTTCCTTCCTTAGGCATTATGGACAGGAGATGGTGAAGATGTTGCTCAATCATCAAAAATTTAAAATGCTTTTGAACAATTTCTTTCCACCCGTGACCTGGAAGATATTCTGACAAGAATTAAGAAGAAAGTAAGTGCTTGGCAGGAGAAATGTCTCCTTTGTGCAAGTATTGCCACTGCTATATGGGAGATCAAATATACCCAATCTGTCTTTAGCTCATTCCTCTTCTGCTGAATCATTTTGGTCCTGGGAATGAGCTGTTAATCCTCAAGCCTGTTCATCAGCAGACCACAAAGGAATTGATATTATTAGGGGAAAAGTGGGTTTTGAATATTTTCAATATTGGTCACAAAGAGGAAAGGGGAAAGAGGAGAAAATGGGTTTACATTTAAGTGTAAGCCCCACCATGCTCTCCCTACTCTGCCCCTGTAAAGCAATTAAGTGAGAATAGTGCTTCTCAAGATAACAGAGTCCTTGCAAAGGACACAAAGTAGTAGTAGCACCAAGAAAATTTCCAAATTTACAAAAGATGTCCAAGTCAATCCTAATTACTAAAATTACTGTCTGTCTTTTGGGAATACTGCCCCTGCTGTCAAGCCCTGTGGAGCTGGAAGAAGCTTGGTGAATTCAGTAGCATCCAGTGGAAAAATCCTTTGTTTGTTTGAGGGGGGATTTTTTTTTATTCACATTACAGAAGGGAGCCTGCCTTGTGCAGGAGCAGGGAGAGGAGTGTTGAACCAAATCAATCTCCAACACAATGGCCAACCCCAAAGAGTCCAGTTTTTTCTGGCGGCTTCCTTCACGAACACTCGTTGCCTGCCAGTTTGCATTATTCCATTTATGCTCAAGATCAAGGAATTTGGGATTTTAGACTGCTGCTCAGTCTGGTAGCACCCATAACCTGCCTTGGGCTATTGAAAACAAAGTTGGCATCACTGAATCTCTGGTCTGTTTGCATCTGTGTTAGGAAATATTGAACCTTGGTAGCAGTGATCCTGGTTCCAACTTGTATTTTAAAGAGGGAATTTCCTGTTTTATATTCTAAAGATTGATGGGGTTTTCTATGTCTTTGTAGGGGGATGGAAAACCAGAAGGCTGAACGCCCATCTGTCAAGGAGGAGGTGAAGGAGAGGAACGATGGCTCAAAGAAGCCCCAGGCCACATTGTCTTCTAGCAACGGTACTGAGCACTTTTGTCAGATGTGACAAAGCACATGACAAGCTTTTACATGCTCTTCCTCAGGAAAAACTTTCTGGCAGAGATGACCAATGCCACAGATTGTCTCCTTTTTCTACAAATGCTCTAGGATAAAAATGTCTACTTTGTATTGTGCTGAACACTGCTTCTCTGGAGGGGTTCCACAAAATTGAGAGACAAAAGACACCCATTGGTTGCGGTTCAGATGATCCAGTGCATGGCAAGGGCAGTGTTGTGGAGGCTGGGGAGAGGGCCAAGTTTCTGCTGCCTGACTTGGGACAAGTAAATTCAAACAGGGCTTTTTTCATCTGAGTGGGAGTCTTTTCAGATGGGTATTTTGATGAGAAATCTCAGTCTGGAAGCAAGATGCCATTCCACAAAGATGCATTTCATCCATGTGGTTTGGCCTGGCTGAATCCATGGTTTTCTTACCCTCAAACAGTATCAAGTTTGAGTAGTAAGGAGCAAGGCAATTCCTGAACAACTTCCGTCAACAGGTGTCTGAATGTGGACTTTTTGTCTTGATGTTCCTGTTCTTCATGTAATTTGCTTGATGGGCAGCATGTTTGGTTTATTTCCCCCTGTGCTGCAATCAGCATTTAAGACAGGAATTTGCTCCTTGCTGTCTCTTCATGGCAGTTGCAGAGCTACTTGTACCTGTTCTCCTCTGATAACAGAGGGGATTTATTTAGCTCTGTCCTGCTCAGCAGTGGCAGCAAAGTGACCACATGCCTCAGTAGCATGGCGAGCATCTTCCTGTGCTCATGGAAGAGACAGGTTGATCAGGAGAATTCTTCCCAGTGGGTTTGTTAAGCTGTGCATCAAGTCTCTAGGGAAGCAAATGAAATGTGAGCGTAGTTCTGGGATGTCTGGCTTTGTTTTATCTCTGTTACTGATTTTCTGAATCCTTCAAATATGGCCCTGTTCATCTGTTCAGATGCATCTGAGCTACTTTTCCAGATTGTCAAGCCTGGTTGTAGAGACACTTCTCCAGAGTGATGAGTTTCCTTATTCTAAGACACACACACATCCCATATGAGGAGGCATTTAGACTTGGAAGGAGTGTCTCTCTTTCTCCACAAAGCAATGTGACCTGCGTGCCTTGGCAGCCATCTGAAGACAGATCAGATGCATCTCATCCTTGGTTTTCCTAGTAAGCTCTGGCAAGAATGTTCCTTGCAGATTGTCTCCTGTAATGATTGTCCTGAAGTCCACATTGTTCCCTCCAGAGCCTCATGATTTTCCTGCTTGAAATCACATAATTAGGAAAGCTGCTCAAGATGTTCTGCTCACAAATTAACTGAAGGTAACATTCAGGCTGCAGCTCTCCATAGAGAGCAGCAGCACAACTTTCCCAGGTGTCCTGGGAAGGCTGTGAGAAGATCAGAGAAAAGAATCAGAAACAATTTTATCTGTACTTGCTGCACCTGTTGTGAACATGTGGAATGTGTTATGGAATTTGTTTGCAAAGGGTGATTTCTAAATTGGCCACTGTGTTGATGGTGTTTTGGATTCAATTGGCCATTCTAGTCTGTCTGTAATGTGACTGTCTGTAAGGGTGATGAGTTTCTGTATATATATAGCATAGTATAGCATAGTATAGAGTATGTAATAAAGCGACTGATCAGCCTTCTGGAATCATGAGTCAATGCTAATTATTTCCACTATGGGGATGCTATATGATAATTATCACCAGGTCCTGATTTGGATTTTCATGGAGTCAATGCTAATTATTTCCACTATGGGGATGCCATGCTATGATAATTATAACCACCAGGTCCTGATTTGGTTTTATTTTCCAGGGTGAAATCTACCTCTGATGGACACCTCCTACACTGTGCAAAGCCCAGGTCACGTCACCTCCAGCTGTGGAAAACGGAGCTGCTCCAGAAGTTTTATCTCCATCTCCTGGAAGCCAAGGAGTTTCAGACAAGCCTGGAAGGAGTGAATCCTCCAAGAACTGTGCAAAACCAGCCCCCAGCTCATCTCCACATTGCTGACTGCTCCATCCACTCTTCAAACAAGGACATTTGAATCCAGCTTTCCTGTTGTTTGTTCTCTTCACAGATTTTTGATTATTTTGTCCTGAGAATTTTGACAGCCACAAGAAGGTGAAGCAGAGGGCGCTGGAGGTGCTGGCTGAAATCACAGGAGCCCTGAAAGATACCTTGAACCCAGTGATCATTGGTTTGAATCCAGTGGAAGGTTTTTTGAATAACAAGATTTTTACTATTTTTGTCCAAGACCATCCGACAGGGTTTGAAGCAGAAGGCACTGGACGTGCTGGCTGAAACTCCACAGGAAGAATCGAACACAGCTCATTTTGGTGGAAGAAATAACAAAGCCCTGGCAGTGACAGGGCCTCCTCAACTGGAAGAATCCATTGCTGTCTCTCCTGCAGCACTCTCAACTTTGTCTCTGCTGGAGTGCCTTGACAGCTGCTCTTGTCTGTGGAACACTCCAGCTGACACCCACCAGAAGCTGTGCAGGCAGGCAGGCTCATGCACCATCCAACAGGCTGGAATGGGATCAGCATTTCAACAGTCCCAGGAGCCCTTGGCTCTGGTGCTGCTTGTCTAAAGAGGAAGTCCCACAGCTCTGCTACAGTTCAGAGGCAAAGGCTTTGAGTTTGCTTGGGCCCTGTCTGACTTCCTAAATGAACAGCTTTTGCTGCTGGCATGAAGGGACACTGGCCCATCAGAGCTTCTGCAGAGCAGCCACCTGGAAGGTTTCTACATTAGAGGCATTATTGCCTATTTTCCACTTTTTTCTTTCTTTGTCTTCTATTTTCAGAGGGGAACTGGTGATTCACCAAGTTCATTTCTTTAGAACAAACAGTTATAAACCCAGCTGTCAATGATGCCTTGTTCCACATGTTGTTTTGCATGAGGCAAGATGGCCACAGCAATTAACTAGATAGGCAATGGCTGCTCTAAATTTTCACACACATTTATGTCGGGGCTCTGAGAATGGGGAAATATGCCTGAAAAAGGAGTGTTGAAGAGGCAAGGTCTTCAAGAGGGAGTTTCCACTTTCTTCCTCAGCTGCTCTGTGAACTCCAGGAACTGCCTGACTGGGTGCCTTTCTGTGACCCAAGAGACAGTTTCTTTCTTTTGTTTGAGCATGCAAACCTTTTCACTGCTTCCTGTGTGACAGAACTCTGAGGACCCTGATGTGAAATGTTTTAACATAGCTCCAGCTACAGCAGACAAGTTTGGATTTACAAATGTGAAAGGATGACTTTTCTTTTGGAATTTTAAACCCTCTCCAAACATGCTGGAAGGAAAAAGAAAAAGATTCAAAAACCAGCAGAAATGTACTTGATTTTATAAAAAATGGAGTTGGCCCTGCCCTTT
>JALJVW010000285.1:0-13574 GCA_024865655.1 Emberiza elegans
GTGGCTCTGATGAGCCAGGCCATCAGATCCACACTGTCCAGAAGATCTGGTTTTCCCGTGCCTCTCCCTGGCTACAGGCAGGGCCCATCTAACCGTGCTTATTATTTCTTTCCTGGGCATACATGGTAGAGGTTCCTTCAAGGGGATCTGACAGATCATACCCAGCAGCTCGGTCATGGGAGGCTGAAGCTACCTTCACTTTACTGGAACTCCCTCAGCTGGTGTTTCCCTCCTTGAATAGATGCACCCATGCTACCAGGACAGAAGTGGGTTTCCCATCCCACCTTCCCATGTCCTCCCCATGGTCACACAGACAGAACCACAGGTCAGCCCGTGGGGTGCGCCCTCTCTGTCTCGCTGGGGGACGCTGGGCTCTGACTCTGGGGCCTGTGACTCGCACGGGTGCTGCATTGATCTTCCTCACCTCCTCCCTCATCTCCCTCATCTCCTCTCTGAGTTCCTTGACCACGGCCGAGGATTTGAGCCCCCATCGGCCATTGGATCTAACTCTCATAATTTTTTTAAAAATGCCAATCACTTGGTTTTAAATTTTAAAGTTTAATAAGTAAAATGGTTATAAATTCATAATATAATTAGAGTAATAAAAATTTGAACAATTGGGATTTAGGACAATATGAGGCAATAAAAACAAAGAGTTACGAACAGTCCAGGTACCTCATTCTGGGCAAAATAAGCCCAGAAAAGGACACAGGTTAACAGAGGATTAACCCTTAAAAGCAATAGCCTGTTGCATATCCATTCACCTCATACATGATGCATGAATTCCATTCAAATAAAAGATTTTGTCTGATCAGTGTCAACTTCTTCCTCTTAATCCTGATGGCCTCTTCAGGGCTGAGTGAGGCAGGAAGAAGTTGGTTTCTTCTGAAAATGGAGCAATAGATTCTCTTTCTCTGAAAGATTTAGGTGTCCTGTGGCTGCTATCTTCAGTGGGAGTGCCTCATTCCTCTCTTTTCAAAGAAATATCTCACATACATAGTTTCTATTTTAACATTTTGTTATAACATAAAACTATATTTAGCACACTACTTAAGAAAAGTAATACAGCATCACTTTCTAACATAACACATGACATTCATTTTAATATTTGCGAAAAGCCAATCATAAAATACACATTTTTCACAATTTCTAAGCTTGTTGGTGACAGAGCCCACTGTCTCTCGGTTGGTATCAGCATCAATCGTTGCAATGAAGGTGGTGCATTGAGATGGCCCCAGGTTTGCAAGGCTCCACAACATTTGCCCTGTGCACCTGGCCTTGTCGGGGTCATTATCATGCTGTCCATCCCTCCCAAAGAGTACCTCCAACACTGCCACTTCTCTCAGCTGTTGGATCCCTTCCTCAAGGGTTTGATATCATTTTAATTTTGCCATCTGCTCGGTGTATCCCACCCAGGGTTTTCAAGGGGAAATATCTCAGTGACAGCGCCTTGAAGGCAGCTCCTGGCTGTGCTCCCCTCAAGGAGCGTTGGGATGGATTTATTGACCACTTGTCTCTTGATGGGGTCAGTGATGTGTCTGACACAGAGTTCAGATCAGCCCAGGCTGATTTATATAGAGGATATTATTTATTTATTTATTTATTTATAGACTGTACAGTGCACACATGAACTGATAGATTATATTGCACCAACCAGCAGCTACAAGGAATCATGGATAATCAATATCAATATCAAACACCATATCAAATTGCTGGTGATCAGTAACAATGTGTAAAAGGCAATACAGAAGTGCAGAAGCCAATGCAGAATTGCAGAAACCAATTATTAAATTGTCATTTATACCCTGGCTCTGCTGCAGGCACAGTGGAAAGCTGGAAGCTCTTGAGGGGACACAGTCACCCTGTCCCTGAGTGTCCCCCAGAGTGTCCCCAAAGTGTCCCCAGTGATGTCACCTCAGGAATTCCATCAGGATTTGGGGCAATTTCAATGAAAATTCCCAAAAAAATTCCCCAGACTTGTCTCAAATATGCACAGGAAGGCACTGGTGACAGCAGCCATGTCCCCAATGATGTCACTGCTGCAATGACATTACGGTGGTGATGTCACTGTTCTGAAGCAGCTGAAAAATGTCCTCACGGCTTTTGGCACCGGGCCAGCCACGCGACGGCTGCCGGGGCCACTGGGGCCACCACCGGCCACCATAGGGACTCAAGAGGAGGTCATGGATGTCCTGCGTGTCCCCAGCAGGTGATGCTTGAACAGGCGGGCATTGGCCTCCCACAGCTGCTCAGCCTGGCCACTTTGGCCACCAAGTCCTCGGGGGACATCGGGGCCTCCTTTGTCCTCCAGGGCAGCCTCGATGTCCTGAGCTGGCAATCCATGTAACTGATAAACCCAGTGGCTTGGTACACGTGATCCACCAGCGGCCAGTAGCCCCAGGGCCACCTCTGCCCAATGTCTCTCCTGATGGCCCTGCCCGCCTGGTGGGCACCACGGCCTCCCATGGCCTGGGCTGGGTGGCCACACCTGGGCATCACGCCCCCTGCTGGGGGCTCTTCACCCTGTCTCCCACCCATATTTTCCTGGGCTGTCCATCCAGGTGTCCCCACTGTCCCCTGTGGTGGCCTTGTCCTGGTCCCAGCCCAGGCAAGGGCTGCATCCTCATGAGGCATCCGCGAGACTTGGTGACCTCCTCGACCAGCTGTTTCCATCTCTCCTTGTGTGCAGCCACCAGCTCCTGCCAGAGGCACTGCCCTTGGCTCTCACATCGGCCCAGAGTGAGCCCCAGGGGTGGCCCTGAGAGTGGCCAAGGCCTGGCCAGAAAAAAGGACAGGGCAGTCCCAACGAGGAGGTGCCTACGGTGTTCAGGGTCCTACAGGCTCAGACTGGGACTACTGGGCTGCATGCCTTGGTTCAGCAGGGCACCCCAGCACCGCGCACGCCCGGTGTGGCCCAGTCACGGTGGCTGTCACCTCGCCCAGGGTGGCCACCACAGACACCAGAGCCTCCAGAAGCTGGGGAGGGGACAGGGGAGGTGTCAGGGACCTCAGGGCACTTACAGCCTCCCGGGGTGGCCCCTGTGCCCTCTGGGTCCCCCTCTGTCTCCCTTCCTGAGAGCCGAGATTTCTTCCTCCCCAAACCTCTTTTCTTGATAAGATCACCCAAGAATGTAGCTCCCCCAGTTCCAGCAAAGAATTCCACCAACCCGTTAGTTTTCTACCCTTTTGACCATAGATGGCAATTTAAGGCCCTCTTATCGTAGCACTGTTTCGAGACCTATATAACCCTCTGAACAAGAAATAAAACGCCTTATGACCGTCTGCCATGTTGGTGTTTTGCGTTTTTGTCAAAGGCCCGAGCGACCCTGGAATTTGGAGTCGCCGTGCTGCTCTTCTGAGCCAAGCCACCTGCTTGTCTTTATAATAAAGGCAACATATATTGGTGCCGAAACCCTGGGAAGCCCCAAGGGTTGGGATTTCGCCTGGTCGGGAGGCAGCGGCTGCAGCTGGATGGACTGCAAGCAGAGGGGACGCCCCGGGACCAGCTAGAAGCCATGGAGGCCATAGCAAAAAGTCGTAACTTTAGTTCATAATCAGTGAAAAATAAAATGCGAATTTAAACATTTCAATTTCACTATTACGAAACTTTTAGAATTAAAAGTGATACAACGTCCAGTTAAAATATTACATTCAAAATTATGAGACAAATTTACCACCGTGTTAACTGAAGATACCAAACTCTCAAGTAGTAAAAAAAGTCTTAAAACGTAGAGAAAAGTAGAACAAGCTCTACGCCGAGCTTTAGAAGAACAAGAGACGTGGACACAGGCACGAATGTGTTTATTAGACATGCCACAGGCGGGGGCGGCCACGGCGGGCAAGGGGCTGCCCGGAGAGGGACCTGGGGGCAGGGATGCCGGGGGGGTTGACGCGTTTTCCCTCCTCAAGGTCAGACCCACAGCCCTCAGAATCATCAGGAAGCCCCATATCAGCGCAGGCCCCGGGCCCGAGCCCCTCCCCTCGGCCCCGCATCCCCGAACGCGGCGGCGGACCGGCAAAACAGACCCTCCACCCGCACCGCCGCCACTGGCTTCGATGCTGCTTGGCAGGAGATACACCAGGCGAAATTCTTTAGGGAAGGACTGTCCAGGCGGCGCGGGGAAGCGAAAAAAGTAGCCAGCCGGATCTGCGTGGCGGCGGCGGCGCCCGCCTGCCCAGCGACGCCGCCCGTGGCGCCGCCGCCTTTTATGGGAGGAACATGCGGCTGACCAGGATGGCCAGGGTGAGCCAACCAGTGAGGAACAGGAACAGCCCAGAACAGGAATGATGGGGACTTGTGGCACTTGTGGCTCCTGGGGTGGTTCCAGGCCCCCTCCTGGGTCCAATTGTCCCACCATGTGGGCTCTGAAGTCCCTTCCTGCAGTCACCCCAGGACAAGCCCAGGGCCACCTCCTGCCACCGCCCCAAGGGGAGGGGCGGGTCGAGCTGAACAAAACGGCACGGAGGGCGGAAGTGTGTGGTATTCGACTTCCGGCTCGGGAGTCGAGCAACAGCTCCTCCGACAGCTCAAGAAACTGCCGAACCTGGCTGGCTCTCGGAAACCGAGAACATAGAATCATTGCAGTTTCGAGCCAAACCAAACAAATCTCTAGACAAAGCCGGGAAGCAGGCACAACATAAACTCACTAATTGGGGAAAAATAAAAGATAGCATGTGGATTTCACCCCAGCGGCAGCGATACATGCTTTTCCCGTAAGGATTACGGGAGCCCAGGAAACCAACAAAGGAATTATACCCGATAAACCCCAAAGAAATCCAGGCGATTGTTAAAGCTATTTCAGAGAAGGGGATTCACTCAGCTGTGGTTTCTACTCTTGTGGATGGTCTTTTTCAGCAATGATGATCTACTGCCTTTTGATATTATGCAAATAAGCCGCATGCTCTTTGATGGAGCTGGTTTGATTGTATTTAAACAAGAATGGCGAGATAATTGCACCACAGCTCTACTTTTCGCGTCCGGAGAGGGACAGCAATTGCATGGTTCGAGCTTGTCTAGGCTGCTAGGAAAACATGATGAAGTAGCCACACCGCAGCAGCAAGCGGCACAGCTGCGGGCTGAGGAGGTTCGGGCAACCACCCGAGCCGCCAGAGAGGCAATTCGTTCAGCCTCTCGGTAGTGGCTAAGCCGGCACCGTGGTCCACCATCAAACAGGGAGAAAGCGAAGGTTTTCGCGGTTTGTCGACCGCCTGCAAATAGCAGTAGACTCTTCTACTTTGCCGATAGCAGCGAAGGGGCCAGTCGTGGCTGACTGCTTACGTCAACAATGTAACTCTGTCACAAAAAGATATCTTGCGTTCGCTGCCGGCGGGGCCAGCGTGGCTGATATGATCAAACATGTGGTGAAGGAGGAACAATTGACTCCCATCCAAGCAGCCGTGCACACCTAACCAGTGCAATGGCATGTTTTAAATGTGGACAGGCGGGGCATGTTGCAGCAAGCTGCCCCCAGCCGGCACGACCTCCCCCGGCAGCACCCCGCTCCAAACACTATGTTCGAGAGGGATCTGTTGGAGTTGTGGAAAAAGGGCCACCTGGCAGGGGAATGCAGATCCCGGCACCGGGGAAACGGGGGAGAGGGAGGGGGGCAGGCGGGCCATGTTCAGCCTCCTCCCCCTGCGAATGCAAGATGGCCCACCTATACCAACCCTCAGTGGGGCATGGGAACTTCATATCCCATACTCCCACAGGGGGCAGCTGGTTCCATGCCCCTGCCAGCAGCCCAATGGCAGGGCTGCGGCCCCATCCACAGTGCTCTCGTACCCACCCACCGCCACAAGCTGCGTGCCTCCAGGGCCAGCAGGGGGCGCCCAGAGCGGGACCCCTGGGTGGCCTTGGCCATGAAAATAGAGAAGGAACCCCTGAGGGTGTGGGGACATGCCGCCTCTATGGCAGTCAGGATGCCCATGTCATAGGGGCTTCAGTTCTGGGCGGACACGGGGTCAGACTGCACGATTCTCCCCAAGCACACTGGCCTGGGCATTGGCCATTCAAAGAAGTCCCTCCAGTGAACGGGGTGGGGGGACAATCCCGGGCATGGAAAAGCACCCAGCTGGTGGCCATAACACTCCACACAAAAGAGGGACCAGAACAGACAGTAGCAATCTATCCCTACATTTTGCAAAACTCTCCACCCCTGATAGGGAGGGATGTCCTTGCCATGCTAGGAGTCAGGATTACAAATTTATCATGAGGGCCACTGCCGTTCACCCCCCGCTGCCAATCAAATTGACTTGGAAATCATCAGATCCCGTATGGGTTGGGCAGTGGCCCTTGTCAGAGCCTCGAATGGCAGCCTTGTTGGAACTGGTCGACCCTTGGTGCAAAAGGGTCACATAGAACCCTCCATCAGCGCGTGGAATACCCCTGTATTTGTAATCCCCAAAAGGTCTGGAGAGGGTTATCGTCTCGTCCATGACCTGAGAGAAGTGAACAAAACCACTGGACCCATGGGTCCAGTTCAGACACTGCTGCCCATGAACTCAGCTGTTCCCGAAGGCAGCCATGCGCAGTGCTGGACATCAAAGACTGTTTCTTTTCTATACCCCTACACCCTGACGACAGAGAGCGATTCGCCTTTTTCTGTTGCATTCCTAAACGGCGAACGGCCAAACCTCCGTTTCCAATGGAAGGTCCTTCCACAAGGCTTTGTGCACAGTCCCAGCATATGCCAAATCACCGTGGACAAAGCACTGATGCCAGTCCGACACTCCTGCCCTACTGCGACCATCATCCAGTACATGGACGACATCCTGGTCGCCGCACCGTCAGCAAGCCAAGTGGATCACCCTGGTGTCCACGATCACGGAGACCCTCCAGGCCAACGGTTTCGAGATCGCGGCGCAAAAGATCAAAAGAGGACCCTGCGTGACCTTCCTGGGAGTGGGAATCACAGGTTCCTATGTGACACCCCCAAGGTGAAGGTCTGCCGGGACATCAAGACACTCCATGATGTGCAACGCCTGGTGGGATCGCTGCAGTGGCCGCAACATCATCCTAATCCCTCCTGAGGTCATGGACCCTTTATATGACCTCCTGAAAGGAAAGCCTCCTGGGAACCCAAAGAGCTGACACCACAAGCAGCGAATTCCCTCGACTTCATCGAACACCAGATGTCCACTGGCACACTGGCCAGATGGAACCCAGCCATCCCGCTGGACTTGTACGTCCACTTCACGCCGAAGGGAGGGTGGGGGCACTGGCTCAAGGACCTTCAGAGAAGTCCCGGCCCGATCCTGTGGGTGATCCTTGGAAGACCTGCCCGTGCATTCTCCCGGGAATCGAATGCATTGCCAACCTCATCATGAAAGGCAGGACACTCGCCCTGAAACACCTAGGAACCGAGCCGACAAAAATCCACCTTCCCTTCCGCAAGCAGCCAACCACAGAGTCAACCACAATATCGGAGCACCTGGCCCTCGCTCTTGCCGGCTTCGGAGGAGAAATCTCCTACTCCGCCAAACCACCTTGGACCCAGCTGCTGACCATTGTCGACATGGACATGCCGCCAAAGGTCATGGACCGACCGCAACCAGGACCAACGGTCTTCACAGACGCTTCCTCCACGACTTCCACTGCAGCGGCGGTGTGGCAGACAGGAGAACAATGGCATTGTGTCAAAGCAAGTGACCCCACACTGTCAGTGCAACAGCTGGAGGCGACAGCAGTGGTCCTGGCATGCGGACTCTTTCGAGATGAACACCTCAACATTGTAACGGACTCTATATTCGTGGCAAAGCTTTGCCTAGCCATGGCAGGACCAGGTGTGTCGACATCTGCAGCAGCCCTGATGCTGGAAGAAGCGCTCTCTTCGCGACAGGGCACCGTGTCCGTCATCCACATCAACAGCCACAATCCAGTCAAAGGCTACTTCCAGATCGGCAACGACAAAGCGGACGCCGCAGCAAAAGTGTGTGGACGGTGCTGGAAGCTCGCCAACTGCACGAATTGCTCCATATCGGAGCAAAAGCGCTTTTAAAAAGATGTGGGATCTCGGCAACGGATGCGAAACATGTAGTAGCCACCTGCCCTCACTGCCAGAAGTCACCCCTGTGGACCAGTGGGGTCAACCCGAGAAGTCTCAAGCCTTCGGAGATCTGGCAGTCGGACTTCACTCTGTGCCAATTGCTGAAGCCCCAGCCATAGCTTGCAGTGACAGTGGACACTCACAGCGAGATGATTGTAGCCACACAGCACAGTAAAACTAATTCCAAGGCCACAATTTACCATTGGCTGACAGCCATGGCATGGCTTGGTATCCCCAAGCAGATCAAAACCGACAACAGTTCCAATTTCACCTCCAAACCAGTGCAAGAGTTCGCCTCGAAATGGGGTATCACTTTGGTGCAAGGTATCCCATATAACAGTACCGGGCAGGCCATAGTTGAGAGAGCAAACCAGACCCTGAAAACCAAACTAGAGGTGTTGGCAAAAGCAGAGGGTTTTGCCAATTCCATTCCTCCGGGAGATCAAGCACGCGTGCTGGTGACTGCCTTGCTAGCATTGAATCAGTTCCCCAGGGGGGAGGAAACAAACAGTCCTGTTCAAAAACACTGGGCCACCCGAGCATTAGAGGAGGGCCCGCGAGTCGCAATCAGAAATGAGTTAGGGGAATGGGAACGGGGCTGGAGACTGATGCTCACGGGCGAGGGTATGCAGCTGTCAAAAAGGATGGCAAAATCAGGTGGTGTCCGCTTAGGTCAATTAAGCCTGACCTTCACGAAGAGCAGAATGAGACTGATGAGAATTGTGAGTTTTTGTTTTCAGGACATGCTCGTGGGGGCCCCTCGTAATGCGCGACGCCCCTGTTCCAGAGGAGAGTGACAGACCACCGAACCACCAGACGGTGCCTGAAAGACCCGTAAGGGTGAGACCCGAGCATCAACGATGTTTCTGTGTGATTTTGCTGCTGAACCTTGTCGCCAGAGGGCAAGCCAGCCCAGAACATTACCCCCATCAGCCATTCAGGTGGGTCATGCGACACCCTACCAGTGACAAGGTGCTCAAAGAAATCACCACATCAAACACCCCATCTTTTGTGTTTCACGTCACTGACCTGTTTCCAGGACGACCAAAGGTAGATCCCTACTCCTCACACGCCACACACATGTACCTATCCTATTGGTGCCCAGCTTCAAACCCTGGAAAAAGCTATTGCAATCACCCGGGGTGGGGGTATTGTGGGCACTGGGGCTGTGAAACCATTGTCACAGATGCCAGACCTTCAGGACCAGGGTGGGACCCACAAGAGCCCGACAAATTTTTGCAGTTCACCTGGGCACCCACCGGCTGCAAAACACCCGTTTTCCTCCAGGGAAACTTTTATCAGAACCGTCACAAAATCCCCAAAATCCGGAAGTGCACTCATTACAACATGACGGTTCTGCAGCCAAATCACCCTAGCTGGGCCGTAGGCAAAGCGTAGACAGTAGTCCTTCAAGAGTCGAAAGAGTGAGTGAACGTGCAAATTGTCAAGCTCCAACCGTCAGCAACCCGAGCAATCGAGCCGAACAAAGTTATTAAAAACACGCAAAAAGGGAGAGACACAACCTACCCCAAAACCCTGCCCACAAAGGCCACCAACTCCCCGACAGGCCAAGTAGAAACCCTTCAAGTAGGTCACTCAACTGAGTCGGACCCGGACCCAATTCTTCGCATGTTAGAAGCTACCTTCCTTTCCCTGAACGATTCTAACCCTAACTTAACCAATTCCTGCTGGCTTTGTTATGATGTTAAACCCCCTTTTTATGAAAGAGTCGCTTTGAACACCCCTTTCAGCTATTCTACAGCAAACGCCCCTCACCAGTGCAGGTAGGACACCCCTCGCAAAGGAATTACCCTGAGTCAAGTCACAGGCCAGGGCAAATGCTTCGGAAATGCAACCTTAGCTAAGCGGAAAGGCAACATCTGCACCGAAGTTGTCAAACCTGACAGGAAGAACAATAAGTGGGTGGTCCCATCCGCGTCTGAGATGTGGGTTTGCCAGCAGTCTGGAGTGAGCCCCTGTGTGTTCCTTGCCAAATTCGATGATTCTAACGATTTTTGTGTCCAAGTTCTGATTGTTCCTAGAGTCCTGTACCACTCAGATGAAGAGGTGTATCGCCTTTTCGAAGAACCCAGCCGGCTCCACAAAAGAGAAGTAATATCTGGTATAACCATTGCAATGCTGCTCGACCTAGGAGCAGCCGGAACGGCCACGGGTGTCTCCGCCCTAGTGACTCAGCACCAAGGAATGTCCCAGTTACAAAAAACGATCGATGAGGATTTGCAAAGGATTGAGAAATCCATCTCCTATCTGGAGAAGTCAGTCACCTCTCTCTCGGAAGTAGTCCTGCAGAACAGGCGGGGGTTAGACCTCCTGTTCATGCAACAAAGAGGCCTGTGTACCGCCTTGAAAAAAGAATGCTGCTTCTATGCAGACTACACGGGAATTGTCAGAGACTCCATGGCAGAACTCCGGAACAGACTGGCTCAGAGACAAAAAGACAGGGAGGCCCAACAGGGTTGGTTTGAGTCCTGGTTCAATAAATCACCATGGATGACCACCCTAATCTCTACCCTAATAGTTCCATTGTCAACACTGCTTCTAGTAGTTACCTTCGGACCATGTCTGTTGAGTAAGCTGGTCTTGTTCGTTCAGACCCGTCTAGAACGAATCAATATCATGTTCATAGGCCAGCAACAGATGCTGTGAACCTTTCCCCTATCAAATCACAATTTTATACCCCATTTTAGTGATGACTACCCCACTCATTTGTAAAAAAGGGGGGGGAGATGTGGTGAGACACAGTAAGGCGTCTCAGAAGATCTCGGGATGTCACGCGAAGAGAGCCGAGATTCCTTTCTTCCCCAACCTCTTTCTTGATAAGATCACCCAAGAATGTAGCTCCCCCTAGTTCCAGCAAAGAATTCCACCAACCCCGTTAGTTTTCTACCCTCTTTTGACCATAGATGGTAATATAAGGCCCCTCTTATCGTAGCACTGTCCCATGACCTATATAACCCCTCTGAACAAGAAATAAACGCCTTTTGACCGTCTGCCATGTTGGTGTTTGCGTTTTTGTCATAGGCCCGAGCGACCCTGGAATTTGGGGTCGCCGTGCTGCTCTTCTGAGCCAGGCCACCTGCTTGTCTTTACAATAAAGACAACACCTGTCTAAACAGTTGACCAGGTTGGGATTCCTATTCATCTTCAGGACCATGAGTTCATTGATTTTTAGTTCCTTCTTCCTCAGTCTTTGAAGATGTATTTTCTTTATGGCCACCTAAAATGACATTGAAAATCAGTAACTTGAGAGGCTGGTGGCACAAGACCACAGGGCACATGGAGCGAGTGATTTTGCAATGACACAGCTGAGCTGGCCAAACCCTCTGTGATTGGCACTGCAGTAATTAGGAACTGACATTCCTACAGCCCATTTCTCTGCTCCCTTGGGGAGCCACTTACAGGACATGTAAGGGCAGTGACATTTTGCCTTGACCACCCGGTGTCTCACTTCTCACCCCAAACCTCTGACCACCTTCTGCTGCTTTGTTTGTGACTCCAGAAGTAATTTTGCCTTAATATTCTGTGGATACTTCTTGGGATATGGGCTGCTTTGGGCTTATGCATGCCTTAATTTCTGTGGATACACTTGGGATTGGGCCAGATTCAGGAACCCTACGTGCAGTTCCCAAGGGCAGCACTGCATCCCTTTGAAGGAACTACCCAACTTTCAGATGGATTTGCTGGCAGCCAGAAATGAGAATTCAGGACTCTGAAGCTGTAGCCCCAAAAGAGCAGGGAGGTGCTCAAAGGCACCACCTTTGGTTTAGCAATGGAGAGCGAGGGAGCAGTGTCCTTCTCTGAAAGGAGCTGCTGCCCTCCATGCCTTCCTTCCGGGGGCTGAGGAGGACAAAGTCCCAAATGTATTTTGCAGGCTGGCACCAGTCTGTGCTTCTTGTGCCTTTTCAGCACAGGTCTGCCCAAAGCTCCAGCCACAGCTCACACCAGAGGGGAAACCTTTGAGTGCAGCAGAGTCTGCAGGTGCTGTTGACATTTACCCTCCTCCTGTGGCAGTGTCGAGTGCCTTACAAACATCTCCAAAAGTCCTAGAAAAAAACAGAAGCAGAGAAAGGAGAAGATTTAGATCTTGCAGTGAAAGACAGCCCTCACAGGAGATCTGTGCTGTAAATGCCTAAGACCTGCAGGACCCATGGAGATGCCCCAATGCCTTCTGAGCACACTTAGAAATTCTGATCAGCACTGGTGGCCCAGTGCCTGAACACATTTGCAGCTTGTCTGACTTCACACTTGATATCTATTCCACCAGCAAAAACACCTGATGCATAGTTTTGTAAAATTAAATATGTAAAAATTGCTTGGACTCACCTCCTGCCAATATTTTCCAGTTCAATGTATTTTATAATAGGATTTTCCATCTTCACCATTCTCCTGAAGGAAACAAAATGCAAGATGTTCACTTTCAAACAGAGATCCCACCTTCTCCTGCAGCCCCACTGTCTGGGGCTCTGAGAGCGGTGGTGGCTGGCTAACAACAACAGGAACAGGAACTGGAACAACAAGAAACCTCCAGCAGGTCCACAGCACAAGTGGCTGGCACAGGACTGATTTCTAGCATCCTTTGAATTGGGAGACCTCTTGACAGCTGGGAAGCACAGGGACATACACAGAGGAGACTGAGACCAGAAGAAAATACCTACTTGCAAGTAAGTTGCTCATCTAGAAACATCATTGGAACTAACAGTGCCTTTGTTTTTTCTTTGGGAATAAACACTGTGAGATTTAAAGGGGTTTCCTACTTGCTAAGATTAAATGCACCTGGACAGGGTCAACCTGATCAGATGCCAAGTTCAGAACCTTGAATATTGCCAAGTGTTCCCATCTTTTCCACCTTGCAGCAGTGTGCCCCAGAAGAATGCCTCTGCATTTGTAAACCAGAGCAGCTCATGCCAGAACCAAGTCCAACGGGGTTTCAGCATCAGGACCCTCACCCTTTATGAGCAGGCTGAGTTTAAAGCCGCAGGGTGTCCCGTGCCCAGGATGAAGAACCACGCCGCTTCTCTGTTGCTGACAGCGGATCAGTCGCTCCCCATTGCACTGGCCTCTCGGCACCACACACGTCCCCATCTTCCCAACTGGGCACTGGGCACGGGCACAGAGGACAGCAGTGCTCCTCTGTCCCTGTGACACAGAGCTGCCCAGAGGAGATGCTGACCCCTTGTGAGTCCAGGCTGTAGGACTCAGAAGCCGGCCCAGAGAAGGGGCTGCTGCCTCAGGCAGCTCCCGCTGCAGCAATGGGCAGCAGCGGGACCCTCCCAGCTCAGGTTGCACCTCTTGGAGCCTCTGCAGCCCCACCAGCCCTCAGGGGCAGGGGCACTTTGGGACCACAACAAGGCTGGAAGGAGCCCCAAGCATGAGCACTGATAGGCACTGATGGGAACACCAGAGTGAGCCTGAGCCCCGGACAAGCTGTTGCCCCATTCAAGACACAACAGGATGGGCATAGATCAGCCAGAAGAGGTGCAGGTAGTGCCCTTTTGTCCCAGCAGGTGA
>JALJVW010002819.1:0-10383 GCA_024865655.1 Emberiza elegans
GTGCCTTGCTGACTCTTTGTCTGTGTGCATAATGGAGTGCCTGTGCTGGGGAAATGTGGCAGAAATGCTGCTCTCTGAGGGACTTGAGTGGCTTGGATAACTGAGTCAGTCAGGCCTGTAAGTGACGTGAAGTCATGAGGTCTAAGTGAACTTAATTGCTGTGAAGAGCTGTTCTTTTGCTAAGTTGTTTATTGTAAGTTACAAGCAGTGTTAAATACTGTTAAACATTATTGCTCTGTTAAATTGCAAAGTCATAGGTTATAAGTTAGATGAAATCCTGCTAAATGCTGTTTTTTGCTAAATTGTGAAGTTGAAGGTATCAGTCAAGGTTAAGTCCTGTTAAGTTTGGCCTCTGTTAAGCTTTTGGGCTGTATTCCTTGTATCCTTGCCCTCACTGTCCTTGTGTCACACACACACAGGCAGGGACAGTTCTCAGTTCATTTCTGGTTTGATTGCCTGGATTTTGATTGGTTTTGTCGTTGCTTTGTTTCCTTGCTGTGCCTGAAGTGTCCAGTCAGGAGCAGAGGGACTCTTGCCAAGGAACTTTGTGGTGCTGTCTGAAATAAACAGGGCAGGAGACTTTTTCTCCTATTAATGCCTTTATTAAAAATGATCAGCTCAGGATGGGGGTGGCTCGACTTGATCTGCAGCTCCACGGGTTCTCCCAGGTGGTTAAAAAGAGGAGGATGAGTCGCAGCTTTGTCCCCAGAAGGAGCTTGGAGCAGCCCAAGGCTTTGTGTGGGCAGGCAGAGGCAGGCAGGAGGCAGAGCTGGAATCCAGGAGTTGGTAGATGTGTGTGTGCTCCTCTGTATCTTTCTTACCTGAATTTCTCTCTCTCTCCGTCTAGTTCTACTTTATATGTCCTCTTAAAAATTCTAAATAACTTAAAATTGAACAGGCTTAGAGTTATGAAGTGAAATTTGCCATGTTAATACAGCTTTGAGAAGTGTTTTTTGTTGACTGAATGTCATATTAAATGTTTTGCCAAAGTTTTTCTGATTTTCTAAAGTTTCCAGTAAAGGCTGTTTTGTTGTGTTGAGCTCCTGAGAATCTCTTGTTGGTATTTCTACAGTACATCCAACTCAGAGTACACAAACAATTGTAATTCCTTTTAAATGTCTCCCTGAGAGTTGTTTGGGGGATGGGAGTCAGGGCTTGTCTGTCCTGCTTGGCACAGCCCAGGCAGGGCTTTCCCAGCCACATTCTACACTCCATTTCCCAGCTGGAGCTGCTGGTGCCTCTGAGTTGTGCTGCCCCAGCCCCAGGGATGCTCTCCTTGTCTGCCCATTCCCCCACGGTCTCTGGGCAGGGATGGCCTCAGTGGGGCTGTTGACATCCTCAGCAGCTTGGAGGCTGCTGCTGGAATTTTCCTGCTCCAGAGGCTTGTTCAGCCTTCAGCTCTTCAGTGCAGGAATTCAGTGTCCCAGGGCTCATTAACAATCAGAACACCTTAACAAGCCAACCTCTGGGAATAATTTGATTTCAGTTTTCAAATCTTTTGTGGTTATTTGATAGATTTCAGTAGTATGTTCAAAGTGAATATATTATATTTAAAAAGACAGTGAGAAAAGATTTTTAGGTCCGGTTTAGTTTTTTTTCCTATTAATTAATTGATATGTGCAATCTCCAATTGACACTGAATCCAAGTACCTCCTCATGCAGTTTGAACAGGTATGAAAATCAAGATCCTTCATGGCTGACAATCAATCAGACTCTGTCCCTACCCCCACCCCACCATTTCCCCCATCCAAGCCCTGGCACTCAGAGCAGCCTTGTGCAAATCTGACCTCCCTCCAGCCCAGGCTGCACCTGCAGCTTTCAGCTCCTTGGCTCCAACTCCCACCTGCTTTCCTTGGAGAAGGAGCTGCCCAAGACACAGAGGGATGTTCATTTCTTGTAAGCCAACAAAGCCAAGGGAGGGCACAGCTCCATCAAAGGCAGAAGTAATTCCTCTGCTGGATATTAAATGCACTTTCCAGGGCAGACAATCTCAGAGCAATGGAAAACACCTTCTGTGCCCAGCACAGATCCCAAGGTCCCCCCAAACCCTCCCTGCCCCGATTCTGCCCAGATTTGCTCTTTGCACACTCGAGTCACACACTGAAGTTGGGAGATCCCTCCATGCCCAGAGGGAGGAAAAGAGGGAAAGGGGATGAAGAGCTCTCCTGTGCTAAGCCAAGGTCCAAGTGCCCCTGCAGTGGGAACCACAACTCATCAGGTTTGTGTCCTTTGGGCTCAGGGACTGGTGACACTCAGAGGCACAGAAAGGTTTCTTGCCAACAAACACAAGTTGAACATTTGAACAGTTTCATAACCATCACAGCTATTCCCTCATCTCTCTGGGATGTCCCAGCTGCATCAGACATGTCCTCCATCCCCCAGAGATTTCTGTACAGGAGCAATTTTAGCCAAAAGAAAAGGCAATTCTGTGAGGTATAAACACAATTAAGATGTTGACTAATATGATATTTATTTGAGTTCAGAAAGATTGGGCAATTCCCTGAAGCTAAAAGCATGAAACCAGTCAGCTGAAGGGCACTTGTGTCACTACAGGACACGAAAGAACACAAACTCACACCACTGTTCTCAAGGTGAAGGAAAAAAGAGAAGTTTACTTTCTGACTCCAACATTTATAGTTTTCCAAAAGTGACAGTGGATTGGAGGGTGACAGTGCCACCTCTCTAATGACACTGGTCAAACCAACAGTCCATCAACTCTCTCCTCCTCCATAAAGGAATGCAAAACAATGAGTTATTTACAGAAAGTGTGTGAGAAAGTCCACTACAAGAATGTCAACATCAGAAGGCTTAGAAAATCTTAAAAAAACAGGGTGACACCAGAGTGCCTCCAGTGTGCCACCAACGTGCCACCAATGTGCAACCAGAGTGCCCCCCAAAGTGCCTCCAGTGTGCTACCAATGTACCACCACTGTTCATGGCTGTGGTTCCTGTTCCACCACTGTTCCACCTTTTCCATGGTTACTCCACTTCTGCTCAACTGCTGCTCAAAAGCTGCTCTACTGCTGCTCTGGGGATGTTCCAGCACAGTTCCTCTGCTTGTCCAACATCACTCCACCACTGCTCCAGCACTGCTCCAGCACTGCTCATCTCCTGCTGTTCCAGAGCTCTGTCTTGGCTCCTCCCGTGCTCCCCTGTTGTTCCACGGCTGCTGCTTCTGTTCGAGTGCTGCTGCCACAGCTGCAGTGTCACAGAGAGAGGAACGTTCAGGCAGCAACCACTGTGGTGTCACAGAGACCAGGACAACAGGACTGCCACAGCTGTGGTGTCACAGAGAGGGAACACTGGAGCTGCCACAGCCGTGGTGTCACAGAGAGGGGAGCACTGGGGCTGCCAGGGCTGTGGTGCACCAGAGGGTGAACACTGGGACTGCCACAGCTGTGGTGTCACAGAGAGGGAATGTTGGGGCTGCCAGGGCTGTGGTGTCACAGAGAGGGAACACTGGGGCTGCCACAGCTGTGGTGTCACAGAGAGGGATGTGGGGTCAGGCTTTGGTGTCAGCTGTGGTGTCACAGAGAGATGAACACTGGGGGTGCCACCTCTGTAGTGTCACAGAGGACAACACTGGGGTTGCCACAGCTTTGGTGTCACAGGAAAGGGGACAACTGCCACTGCTGTGGTGTCACAGAGGAACACTGGGCTTGCCAGGCTGTGGTGTCACTGACAGGGGAGACTGGGGCTGCAAATGTTGAGGTGTCACAGAGAGGGAATGTTGGAACTGCCATGTCTGTGGTGGAAGAAGACCCTGCAGTATCAAGAGAGGAACTTTGGGGCTTCCACCACTGTGGTGTCACAGACAAGGGGGACATTGGATTGCCACCACTGGCTGCCATGTCACAGAGAGGGAACGTTGGGGAATGTAGGGGCTGCACCACTGTGGTGTCAGACAGGGGAACATTGGGGCTGCAACTGCTGTTGGTGTCACAGAGAGGGGAATGTTGGGGCTGCCACTGCTGGGGTGTCACAGACAGGGACCTGGGGCTTCCACAGCTGCCATGTCACAAGAGGGGGACTGAGGTTGGACCACTGTGGTGTCACAGAGAGTGGAACACAGGATGCCACTGCTGCAGTGTCACAGACAGGGAACGTTGGGGCTGCTACTCTGTGTTTTCATAGACAGGGGAACCTTGGGGTTGCCAGTGAGGGGAATCTTTGGTTTGCCACTGTGTGGTGTCAGACAGGAATGGGAGCTGCCACCCTGCTGGTGTCACAGAGGGGGACCTGGGGGGTCCACAGCTGTGGTGTCACACAGAGGAAAGCTGAGGTTGTGACCACTGTGGTGTCACAGAGTGGGACACAGGAAGCTGCACCTCCTGCTGTGTCACAGAGAGGGAACGTCAGGATTGCCACCACTGTGGTGTCACACACTGGAATTTGGGGCTGCCACTGCTGTGTTGTCACAGAGAAGGGAACAGGGCCAAACCTCCCTGGTCATGTGCCTGTTGGGTGTCAGTGGGGAACATTGTGGGTGCCACACTGTGGTGTCACAGAGAGGGCCTCCCTGGGGACACTGTGGTGACACTGCAGGGCCTCCTGGGCACACTGTGACACTACAGGGCCTCCTGGGGACATGGTGTGAGGACTCATGCCACAGGGCTCTGTGACCCATGTGGGGAGAGGGTAGAATCCAGAGGCCCCTTTGGGGCCACCCCTCATGGAACCAAGGGAGACTGCCAGCCTGTGGGGCTCCATGGAACCATCCACTGTGATCCCTCAGGGCCTCATGGTTCCCAGGAACCATTGTGACACTGCAGGACTAAATGGCCCCAAGAGGACACTGTGCCACTGTGGAGTTCATGGAACTGAGGGGATGCTGTGACACTCTGGTGCCTGAAGATGTTCAGGGCCATTGTGACCCTGGGGCTTGTGGAAACAAGGGACACTGTGACACTGTGGGGTCTCAGGGAATCCAGAGGCCCTTGTTGAATCAAGTGAGGCCAGTTGGAACCAAGGATCCATTGGGACAGGGCCTCAGGGTGTCCTTGTGAGGGGGTGTGACATTGTGGGGCCTCATGGACAGGGGCCATTGGGATTCTGGGGCCTCATGGAGCAAAAGGGGTCCCCTCATGGGATCTCTGGGGCCTCATGGGGCCTTAAAACCAAGGGGCCCTGGGAGGGGGCCTCATGGACTCTGGGGTTCTGTGGGGCCTCATGGGACCAAAGGGCCCTGGGATTCTGTGGGGCCTCATGGAAGCCAAGGGGCCCTGGGTGGGGGCCTCATGGGCCACTTGGGATGTGGGGCCTCATGGAGCCCCTGGCCCTGACATAGTGGCCAGGAGATGTCTGCAGCCAGCCTGTCTCCTGGCCCTGCCAGGAGTGGCCACTCCCTGTCCGCCCTTGGGGCCGCTTTGGCTGGTGGTACAAGCAGGGCTGCTTGTCTCCCAGAAGCAGCAGCTGCTCTGTGCAGCCACTGATGTTGGCCCTGAGCTGAGGAATCCAGGGCCAAGGAAAGAGAGGGATCACTTGTGCACATCCCAGAGGTTTCAATCTCTGAGAGGGTGCAGGAACAGTGACAGCAAATGCAGGGTTACAACAGCTTCAGTATGGGGCAGGGGAACATGGGGAGGATACAAACCAGGACCAATGGCAGAAACCTGGGGAGGAGCACAGGGCAGGGCACACATTATGGCACCCAATGGGGAATAACAGGGGAGGAGAGTGCACTGAGCACACCAATGGGTATTCGAGGGATACAAGATGGACACAGAAGTTTCTAGAGAGAAAGGTGGGGTTTCTGTAATGGACAAGGGAGGAGGGCAGGTGTCTGAGTGCCAGGGAAGGATCTGGAATAAGGGGAGGTCTTGAGGAGATGGACAGGGGATGGGAAGGTACATCTCCAGGGCAAACCAACATGCATGGGGGACAACTGGAACAAACTACTTTTGCTTTTAAAACACCACAGTTTCATAACAAAGGAACTTACTGCCACACCCTGGGATTCTGTGGGGCCTCCTGGAACCAAGGGCACTCAGAGACACTGGGGGCCTCCTGGTTCTCAGTCTCTTCTGACACTGGTGTCCATCTACAAAGACACAAAACTGGGCAGCCTGAGCCTGTGGATCCAGAATATTCCCATCTCCATGGGAGACGTTCCTGCCATCTGTGCTGCTGTGTGTTCCCCCTCTCTGGGGAATTGAATCCTACAAGAGACACTGACCCCTCTGGTAGCTGACACCACAGGGCCTCCTGTGGGGTGGGAGCAGAGACATCTTTTTGCTCCATCCTGCTGCTCAGAGCCCATCCAACAGGAATATTTGCAAGGATGGGGCATCCAGCAGGTGTCTAGGAAACCTGTGCCAGTGTTTCACCACCACAGCATCAAAGATTTCTTCCTTATCTCCAGTCTGAACTTATTCTCTTCTGCTTTAAAACTATTTCCCCTTCTCCAGTTGAGACAGGCCCTACTAAAACATTTTCCCCACATTTCCTGTGAGGTTCCTTGAAGTCCTGCAAGGTCTCAATGGGGTCTCCCCATGGCCTTTTCTGTTCTAGGCTGAACCACCCCAACTCCCCCAGCCTGTCTCTGGCACAGAGGTGCTCCAACACTTTGGAGCATCTCAGCCTCCTCTGGAGCTGCTCCATGAAGTCTGAGCCTTTCCTGTGCTTAGGACCCCATTGTAAATTGTTTGTGCCAAAGCACTGGTCAGTCAAAGAGGGGAAATAGCTCATTGCTGAAATGCTGCTGAGAGCTGGAGGAGAGATTCTGCACAGCTCATGCACAGCCCCCAGGGGGCAGGGACATTCCCATGGGGTCCCTGAAGCTGCAGGGCCAATCTGCCCACACTGGGAGCCTCTGGGCTTGTCCAGCTCCTTCTGCCCGGGCTGTTGGCACGTGGTCACTGGCTGTCCAGGGCCACCCCCTGACTGGCACTGATCTCCAAGGAGGTCTGGATCTCTCCTTGGCCATTATTCTGCAATTAGAAACCTCCAGACACTTCCTCAATTCCGTTCCAAGGTGTCCTCAGTAACCCAATTACATCACAGCTCTTGTGCATCTGGTCAAGGATCCCCCACAGGGACCCTTTGGTCTCTCAGCCCTGGGGCACTCCACAAAAAAATCTTCCTGGGCCCTGCAGCTCCTTGGGCAAGTTCCAGAGCAAACAGTCAAGGCAGTGGCCTGAAATGTTTTTCCCAGCTGGGCCTGAACACTCCTGATGGATCCACATTGTCCCTGGGGAAAGAGATGTGCAGAACCCTTCACTAATGCCCTGGAATGTCAAACAGGAATCACAGCCTTGGAGAGCTCTCAGGAACCACTTCACTGTGGATTTTCCTTCCTGGAAGCCCAAGATATCTGAATGTCCTCCTGGTGCCTCAGGGCCTGGGTAAACAGGGCTTGTCAGAGATGCTGGCAGGGCATCAACACCCCTCCTCCTCACAGGGCACCTCTGTTACACCAATTAGCTCCGAGTGGCTGCCTGGGGACAGGTGCCCACTTCCCCATGTGCCTGGGATGGGCACATCCTGCTCAGGGCCAGTGCTGCCCTGGGCCCGGAGCCAGGGCCATGACCCAGGTGCTCTGGGAGGGCTCTGTGGCTGCAGGTGTGACAGGATGAGGGGCAGGGCAGGGCATATTCCCCTCTGGACAGTGCTCTGGGCATGGAGCTTGGATGGGTTTGGCATCTGCAGGGAAAGGGATATCAGGTTGTGTGGATGTGGGAATTGTCACTCCTGAGGGATTCCCCAGCCCTCAGCCTTGTCTGCAGGTGATCAGCATTGCCCAGTGCTCCCCAGTGTCTGCAGTGACTGAGATGCCAATCAGCCACCTGATCACATGTCCCTTGTTCCCCTTGTTCTGCCACATGTTGGGTTTGGGGCCGGGCTCAGCTCTGGGGTGTCCCCCAGGGAAAGCTCTGGGAGGGAGGGGGCAGGAGATGGGGATCTGGCACTGGGGGGCTGTTGGAGGATGGATTGTGTTGGACTGGGGTTGTCCCCACAGGGTCCCCAGGTGCCTTTGGCTCCCTGCCTGCCCCCTTGGCCCCCAGGTGCCTGGGCCCTTCCAGGGGCAGCTGCCCCATGCAGGAAGCTGGAGGGATGCCGGGCAAGGGGCTGGATCCGTGCCACAGGTGGGGTGGGATGGACTCTGTGCCAGGGCTGGGCTTGTGGCCAGGGCTGGGGCTGTGCCAAGCCGGGCTTTGGCCTGGGGGCTGGCAGGAGGGTGCAGGGAGGAGTCCCGGCAGGGATAAAGGTGCTCCTCACCTGCTGCAGCCTCAGGCAGCGCTGCCCAGAGCGAGAGGAAGATGAAGGTGGCTGTGCTCAGCGTGGCCCTGCTCTTCTCCATCCTGCTGTGCCCCAGGCACAGGCCAAGGTGAGGCACCAGCCAAACGCTGTCCCCACATCCTGCCCTTTTGGCCTCCCATCCCACCCTTTTGGCCCTCCTCTGTGTCCCATTCAGGGTCCCCAGGTTCCCTCCCACTGACCATTCCTGAGGCCTTTCCTTCCATATCCCCCTCAATCCTTTTGTTTTTCTTCCTGGCCACTGCAGAGGGGTCCCCCCTGTACAATTCCCTGACTCAACCCCCACTCCCACAGCACCTCCCAGTCCTGTTGGTTTTGTCCCATCCTGTCCTCATTCTTCTGTCCCCACCAAGCCCCTCCCTTGCCTCCCATGTCCCTACACCTCAATTCCTTTCTCCTCCCTGTACCTCACACCCTGCTCCTTCCACAGCCCCAGCCCTGTCCCCTGGGCCTCAATTGACCCCCAGATCAGTGTCTTTGGGTGCCTAGAGAACCTCAAACAGATCTCCTTGAGGCCCTGAATTCCCATCCTCTGCCTGTGCCCTGCTCCCTGCACCCGTGTCCCCCCCCCAGCCCCACAAGGTCCAGTCCAGACCCAGCCTTTGTTCTCCTTTCCAGGCACTCCTGGAAGGAACCCAAGATGATCTCCGGGAGGTGAGTGGGCTGCTGGCATTGGAGGGCATCTCCTCAGGGAATTGGGGGGCAGTGGTGTCCCCCCATCCCTTGCTGGCACTGGGGACATCCCAGTGACCAGCGAGGTCTCCTGGTCTCTCTGCAGTTGGATTTAGACAATGTCGTGGTCCTGGAGACGCCTCTGGTGGGTACCACGAGTTCTGCCGCTGTCAGACCCTCCCCTTGCATGGCCACCACAGCCCAGGCCATCCCAGTCTGTCCCAGCACAGCCCAGTGCACCCCTCCTGACAGCCCAGACAATGCCCTGCCCCAGGGCTCCTCCCCAGGGAAGCCTTTGCCCAGGGCCCTGCTGCATTCCCATCCCTGTCACCCCAGGACCCCCTGGATGAGCCAGGATGCAGCCCCTGCCCCAGCTGTGCCTCTTGGCCAGGAGCCCAGTGCTTCTGGGCAGCAGCACAGCATCTCCTGCACCCCATTGCTGCCACAGCTTCTTCCCCAAGGCCCCCCTGCTCTCCCCTGCCTCCCAGTGCAGCCCAGTGCCCCCAGTGTGTCTCTAACTCTGCCTTTGTCCCCAGCCCCTTCTGGATAAAGAGCTGCAGGCTCTCCTGCGGCAGAAGCGCCTGGCTGCCTCTCTGGATGCCTAGGTGAGCCGTGCCTGCAGGGACAGGGGTGGGGACAGGGCCCATCCATGGCCCAGGGGCTCCAGAGGTCATGTTCTGGGGTTTGTCTTTTAGGGTTGGAAGGACCTGTGTCCTTTTTCCTCTCCAGTGCCATGAGGAGATGATCATCCCTGGAGGAACCCCCTGAACCCTTTGAGCCCTGGGCCATTTCCCCTGAATAATCAATCATCAAGAATCAATAAACCCTTTGAGCAAAGATTTGCTCTGTGTCTGTGTGTGTGTCCGTGGGTCTGGATTTCCTCCTTTCCAGTGGTCCGGGAAGTCAGGCCAGGTCTGGGCTCTGCTGCCTTGACACAGTCTGTGCTTTCCCCCAGACAAATGGTGTGTTGGGAGTTGTGCAGAGTCCAGGGGGAGTGGGTTGACTAGGGGGGTGGGTGTCCAGGTGCTGAGAAAGGCTGTGGTTCACTGTAAGCATGACAGGAATGGCCTGGGTTTAAAAAAAAAAAAAAAATTCAAAACAAACTTTCTTTTAAAACTTTTTCTCCCTGTGAGAAATGACCACTCACTTTTCAAAAATTTTGAAAGGTCTATTAAAACCTTAACAAAAACAAAAAAGGACTAAATAACAAAAGGACTAAATAATGGCTGGCTCATCCAAAAAATTACAGTTCTGGGTTGCCTCCCCATTTTGTGGCTGGAAAACCTGGTGGCTGGCTCATCCACACAATGGCTGCTCTCCTTTTATATCCTTGCTGTTGCAACAGGCAGCCCTAGCTCCTCCCAAAGGCTGTCTGTTGACTCTTGGTGGTGCTGTCCATTGGTGTAGACTGCTTTCTTGGAACTGGATTGGAGGGCAGGGTTGCCCTGTACTAGG
>JALJVW010002822.1:0-23200 GCA_024865655.1 Emberiza elegans
CCCAACAACTACCAAACAGGAAAACAAAAGAGGCTAAAAAGCCTCAACCAGAACAAAAGCCAGCCACAGCTATTAAAATCTTACCATCAAGCCCCTCCAAACAAAATAACTCAAACAAAAAACCCTACAACCTACAACCCTCACAAAATAAACCTACAACTAAAATTAAAACACAAAAAAACCCAAAATGAACCATAAAACCAGTCCTAATACACTTAAACCACAATTTCAACCATGTTACTGGCAGATCAGGTGTTAATCCTTTCAATACTTCAATCCTCCCTCAAGTAAAAAAAAGAAAAACAAAATGCAAACATATAAAAACAACAAAAAACCATCAAAGTCACTAAAGAACAAATGAAATCCTAAAATAAAAAAAAGAAAAATACTTTAATCTTAAAACTAAAATCCTCTTAAAAACTATAAAGGAAAAACTATTCTTTTCCATTATATCACACAAAAACTATTAAAAATTTTCAAATATCAAATAATTTAAAAGGATAAAAAAACAAAAATAAAACAATTAATTTTATAAAGATTTTAAGGGGAAAAAAAATTTTAAATCCATCTCTTAGAGATAAAATAATTTCAAAAGTAAAATTAACAATTTTACCTTTAAAGAACTCATCTTTAAAACAATATCCCATAAGTTGACATGGCCCCATCAACAAGCTGTAAAAGCTTTTCAGCAATAAAACAACTTCACAATAACAGAGTTCCCCAGACATCTGTTATTATGATAACAATTAAGAACCACAAAAAACCTGTATTTTCCTCTTGTAAAAAAATCTCTCCATACCTTAACAAAAAAAACTTTTCCCTAAGTAAAATAAAAAGCCTATTCTAGAAATAATAAAATAACTAGAAATTTTAAGTTTACTTTTACATTTGTCAGTAAAAAAAAAAGTTATAAAGAAAAAAGTGTTTGTTTTAATTAATTCTACTATTTTTTCCTTTTATTTACTTTTTAATAAAATTTTCTTTATACCCTTTTAAAATTTTTAGGCCTATTTTACCTTTCTCCTAACATTATCTCACAACAAAATAAATACATAAATAATTAACTGACACTAAAAACCCACCACACTCATCAATCCACTAATTAAGAAATCTCAAGATTAGAAAATCTTAAATTAAAGAGGAAAACCAAAACAATGTCACAAAAACCTTTTGCCAAAGTTTCTCTGATTTTCCAGTCCATTTCCCAGTAATTTTGTTTTGTTCTTTTGAGCTCCTGAGAATCTCTTGTTGGTATTTCTCCAGTGAGTCCAACTCAGAGTACTGAAACAATTGTAATTCTTTTAAATGTCTCCTTGAGAAGGTTGTTTGGGAATGGGGTCAGGGCTTGTCTGTCCTGCTTGGCACAGCCCAGGCAGGGCTTTCCCACTCCCACATTCCACCTCCATTGCCCAGCTGGAGCCACTGGTGCCTCTGAGTTGTGCTGCCCCAGCCCCAGGGATGCTCTCCTTGTCTGCCCATTCCCCCACGGTCTCTGGGCAGGGATGGCCTCAGTGGGGCTGCTGACATCCTCAACAACTTGGAGGCTGCTGCTGAATTTCCCTGCTCCAGAGGCTTGTTCAGCCTTCAGCTCTTCAGTGCAGGAATTCAGTGTCCCAGGGCTCATTAACATTCAGAACACCTTAACAAGCCAAGCCTCTGGGAATAATTTGATTTTAATTTTCAAATCTTTTTGTGGTTAATTTGACAGATTTCAGTAGTGTATTCAAACTGAATACATTCTATTTAAAAAGACAGTGAAGAAAGATTTTTTGGTCCTGTTTTGGGTTTTTTTCCCCTGTTAATTCATTGATATGTGTAATCTGCAATTGACACTGAATCCAAGTACCTCCCTCACTCACTTTGAATAGATATGAAAATCAAGACACTTCATGGCTGACAATCAATCAGACTCTGTCCCTACCCCCACCCCACCATTTCCCCCATCCAAGCCCTGGCACTCAGAGCAGCCTTGTGCAAATCTGAGCTCCCTCCAGCCCAGGCTGCACCTGCAGCTTTCAGCTCCTTGGCTCCAATTCCCACCTGCTTTCCCGGGAGAAGGAGCTGCCTGAGACACAGAGGGATGTTCATTTCTTGTCACCCAAAAAACACAAGGAAAGGCACAGCTCCATCAAATGTCAAAGTCATTCCTCTGCTGGATATTAAATCCACTTTCCACAGCAGACACTCTCAGAGCAATGGAAAACACCTTCTGTGCCCAGCACAGATCCCAAGGCCCCCCCAAACTCTCCCTGCCCCAATTCTGCCCAGATTTGCTCTTTGCACACACGAGTCACAGGCTGAAGTCAGGAGCTCCCTCCATGTCCAGAGGGAGGAAAAGAGAGAAAGGGGATGAAGAGCTCTCCTGTGCAGAGCCAAGGTCCAAGTGCAGCCCCTGCAGTGGGAACCACAACTCATCAGGTTTGTGTCCTTTGGGCTCAGGGCCTGGTGACACTCAGAGGCACAGAAAGGTTTCTTGCCAACAAAGAAAAGTGGAACATTTGAACAGTTTAGTAACCATCACAGCTCTTCCCTCAGCTCTCTGTGATTTCCCAGCCACATGAGATATGTCCACCATACCCAAGGGATTTGTGTACAGGAACAATTCTAGACAAAGACATAAGAAAATATAATTCTGTGATAGATATAAATATAAGTAAGGTGCTGCCTAATGTGATATATATTTGAACTTCTGAAAGATTGGGCAACTCCTGAAGCTCAAAGCATGAAATCAGTCAGTTGAGAGGCACTTGAATGACCAGAGAGCATCTGGAGGAGGAAATCTGGGAGCAGCAGGAAGTCATAGATCCAGCTAGTTATGTGAAGAGATGTCCGTAGATATGGACATTTCAACAGGAGAGCTGGAAACACCTGAAGGAAGAGTGTCATGAAATATTAGACTGAATGTTGGGGGCAAAGATAGAGGGGAAGATCAGCATTTCTTCTCCTGCCATAAGAAGAAGAATCCAGTAGATACCGAAAATTCCTGTTCCTAATGGGAAAACTTTGCCATTTCTTAAAAGTACTCAAGTGACCCAGATAAAAAAATTTTTATTTTACATATTATGAAACTAACAGGTATTAAAACCAGTGCCCCTTTCCAGGCAGACATCAGCTGTGTGCCCATGAACAGGCTGCGCCACTTGCGCCCTGAGGTGCCCAGCTGGGATTGGATCTCTCCAAGGGAGAGCAGAGCACCTTGCAAGCTGCAGGTCCCTGACAGCCCCGCAGGGCTCCTGTCCCATCAACATCTGCTCTGCTCCAGCCTGAAACAGGGCCCAGCATGGTGCCGGGATCATCAGAGAGCTGAGGTGTGTGCTGGAATTCAATGGCCTCCCCATCCCACAGTAGCCCTGCATTTCCCTGCTGTAGCCTTGGTCTCCAGCACAGCCATGGAGGCTCTTTGGGCTCTGGACTGTTGCTGCAGCCCCCAAGGGCAGCTGAGCTCTGCCTTTGGCACAGTCAGGCCTGGCCAGTGCAGGCCATGCTCAGCAATTGCTTGTGTGTGCCTGGCCTTGCTGTCAGCCCCGGCAGCGGCTGCGTGGCCCTTTGTGTCCCTGTGCTGGCCCAGCCATGGTGGCCCAGCCCCTGTGCAGGCCCAGCCCAGGCCAGGAGCATTGCGGCTGGGAACGGCCCCTGTGCCGTGGTGCCCACAGCAGCCTTGGGGCTCTGTGCCCCATGGCCTCCCTGCTGGGCAGCCTCTGCCAGCTCCTGAAGAGTCCCTGGCACCTGTAGGGCTGCACAGACAGCCCTGCCCTGGGGCTCTGCCGGCCTCTGGGCCAGCAGAGAGGCCGGCCAGGGCTGGCCATGGCCGGGAACAGGCCCTGAGCCCCGCAGGAGGGTGGAGCTGGGCCACAGCCAAACTCAGCCCAGGCCAAATCTGGGCTCAGCAGCCTGGGCTGCCAAGGGCTGGGCAGAGGCTGGCGCTGACAAATGTCCTGGGGCCCCTCCCTGCTCTGTCCATGCCGCCAAGGGCACAGAGCAGCCTCCTCTCTGGGCCACTTGCCTGTTTACAATGCCTTGCACAGGCACTGGCCCTGCCCCACAAGGCCTGGCCTGAGTCCTGCCCCTGCACGCTCAGCCAGGCTGAGATGGACACTGATGGTTTCTGGGCCAGGCTCTCAGAGCCCAGCCCAGCTCCCTGCAAGCTCTGCCAGCTGCCCTGAGCTCTGGGCAGCACCAAGGGCCTCTCCCCAGCCCAGCTGGCTCTGGCCCCACAGCTCTGCTCAGGCCAGGCTGCTCTGGGCACTGGCCCCACGGCCTCAGCCCCTGCCAAGGGCACAGCAGCAGCTGCAGCTGCCACAGGACTCAGCCCCAGCCATGGGAAAGGTGCCTGGCCAAGGCCAAAGGAGGCTCCCTGGCTGCCCTGCTCCCCTCTGCCTGAGGTGCTGAGAGCTCTGCAGCCCCTGCTGCCATCCCATCTGCCCAGGGCAGCACAAGAGCCGTGGCCTTGGGGCCCTCAAGAGCTGCTCCTGCTCCAGGCCCAGGGCCCATGCCAAAGCTGGGGCAGCCACAAAGCTGTGCCCATTTCTGTTCATTGCTGCTCTGATGGGGATGGATCCTCAGCCACTTGGAGGTTGATGATGAATTTTTGAGTTTCTTTTTTACTATCCTCCAAAAAAAGGCCTCTTCTTTCTTGAGCTCTTCAGTTCAGGAATTCTGATGAAAGGCTCATAAACATTTTTCAAAACACCTGAACAAGAAAAGCCTTTGGAAATAATTTAAGTTTTCAATTCTTCTGTGGTTAATTAGACAAATTTGAAGTGTAAAGTGTATTCAAAGTGAATATACTATATTAAAAAAAAAAAGAAATGCAGAGAACTGTTTTGTCCTGATTTTCTTTTCCTGTTTATAGATTGATATCAGCAATGTCCAATTGATATTGATCCCCAGCACCTCCTAATGCAGTGGAAACAGATATGAAAATCAAGACCCTTCATGGCTGACATCAATCAACTTTTTGCCCCCCCTCCCCCCACCATTTCCCCATCCAACCAGACTTGTCCCTATGGATCAGGAATGGTGTGGCCAGCAGGACCAGGGCAGTGATTCTTCCTGTGCTGCACTGGTTGGGCAGCACCTGAGTGCTGTTCAGTCCAGTTCTGGCCCCCCAATTTGGGAAGGACATGGAGGGGCTGGAGCATGTCCAGAGAAGGAAACAAGGCAGGGGAGGGGTCTGGGACACAAGTCCTGAGGGAGGCAATGGGAACCTGGGGTTGTTTATCCTGGAGAAGAGGAGGCTCAGGGAGAGTCCTCATCTCTCTCTACAACTCCCTGACAGGAGGGTGCAGCCAGGTGGGACAATTGGGCTCTTTTCCCAGGGAACAGTGACAGGACAAGAGGACACAGCCCCTCCCAGCTGGGCCAGGGGATTTAGGCTGGACATTAGGAAATATTCTTCACACAAAGGGTGATTGGGCATTGGGGTGGGATCACCTGCTGTCCAGGAGCAGCTAACAATCACTGGAGTCACCATCCCTGGAAGTGTCTTAAGGGTCCTGGATGTGGAAACCACAGGTTGCAGGATTCCATCTCATGGTCTGGGGGCCCTGGGTTGGGTCCCAGGTTGGACACTGATGCTCTCCATGGGGTCTTTTCCAGCCTGGTGGATTCTGAGATGCCAGACACTGCAGGCCCAAAGGGAACCATTGGGCCATTGTGATGCTGCAGGCCTGGTGGCACTCAGAGGACCATTGTGACACTGTGTACGAAATGGCAGCAGGGGCCAGGGGCCATTGTGACAGTGTGGGGCTGAATGGAGCAATGGAGTCCAAGGTGGCTCCAGTCTGGACTCTGTGGAACCACAGAGGCCACTGTGACACTGCAGGGCTTCCTGGACCAAGGGGCCATGGTGCAGGGCCTTGTGAACCCAGTGACACCCTTGGAGTCCATTGGGGACAATGGAAGGGCCTGTGACCCCATTGCCCTCATTGCAAGGACCTGGACAGTGACCTGGGGAACAAAACATGGTGACACTGGTGCCCCATGGAACCAAGGGTCCATTGGCACTGCAGGACCTTGTGAGGACCTGGGCTCCATTGTCACACTGCAGCCCAAGGGACCCATTGTGACACTGTGGCCTTGTTGAATGGCTGTGCCAGGCCTCATGGAACCAAGGGTCCACATGGACACCAAGCCTTGGGGACATTGTGACACTGGGGAGCAGGACCTGGAATCATGTGGGGCCTGGGTCCCTTGAATTGCAGGCCCCATTCATGAACTGGGGGCCCCTCATGGAACATGGAGACCACATGGTCCTGGAATGAAGGAATGTGGAGTTTGATCTGCTGGAGGGAGGGGGCTCTGCACAGGGCCATTGTGTTGGCTGGATCCAGGGCCCAAATCCAACAAGGTGAGGTTTAACAAGTCCAAGTGCTGGGTCCTCCACTTGTGACACAACAACCCCTTGCACCACAGGCTGGGGACAGATTGCTGAGAGCAGCCAGGCAGAAAAGGGACCCAGGGACTGATGGACAGCAGGCTGGACATGGAAGGCACAGTGTGCCCAGGTGGCCAAGAAGGCCAATGGCTCCTGGCCTGGATCAGGAATCATGTGGCCAGCAGGAGCATCCCAGTGATTCTTCCCTGTGCTCAGGGCAAGTTGGCTGAGCAGCACCTCGGATGCTGTGTGTCCAGTTCTGGGCCCCCAGGGGATTAGGGAAGGACATGGAGGGGCTGGAGCATGTCCAGAACCAACAAGGCTGGGGAGGTCTGGAACACAAGTCCTGTGCTGAGTGGCTGGGGGAGCTGGGGTTGTTTATCCTGGAGAAGAGGAGGCTCAGGGAGACAAGGAGTGTCAGGGCACAGGTTGGACTTGATGATCTCAAGGTCTTTTCCAACCTTGCTGATTCTGGGATTCTCTGAAACCACCCTTGGAGCAGTTGCAGGAGGAGCCCTGGGCCTCCCAGGCCAGGGCTCCAGCAGCCCAGGTCCCTCAGCTTCTCCTGCCAGCCCCAAAGCCCATCCTGTCAGTCCTGCAGAGCCTCTGCAGCTCCTCCTCATTGCCCAGAACAGAGGAGCCCCAGAGCCAGACACAGCAGCCCAGATGTGCCCCCTGGCCTGGGGTGCCTGGCAACAAGGAGCAGCACCAGGCACTGCAGGGCCTGCAGACAATTCCTGCAGCACTTGTGGGATGATCCTGCTCCCCCAAGGGACGTTCCCATGGGGCCAAGTCAGGAACTGCAATGGGAGTGGGGCCACTGGACTTTGGGCAAACAGGGATGGGCTGTTTGCAACCACCAAGGGCTGGGCAAAGGAAGAAATTTGTGGCAGGAGGAGTAAAGAAAGCAAAAGGTGAAAATGGCAGAAATGCTGAGGGCAGTTTGGGGGTGGCTGCCAGGCAGCCCTGGCTCTGAGCAACAACATCTGCAGTGGGACAGGAAACTCCCAGCTGATGGGAACAAACTTTCTGGCTGAGTGCAGAGGCCAGGACAAAGTTGAGTGGTTTCCCTGGTGTCCCCCAGCCCTTGCTGGCCCCAGGGGCTGATGGCATTTGTGCTCCCTCAGGTTCATGTCCCCACAGCAACAGCATGGGGTGCTCAGGCCTGCTGTGTGCAATGCAAACAGGGGCTGCTGAGCCAGTGCTGCCGTGTCTGTGCCTGCAAGGATGGGGCACCTGTGTGAGCTGGGGGAGGCCAGGGCTGCAGAGGGGGGATGTTGTTGGCAGCTGCTCCATGGGGATCCTCTGGACGCTGCCCTGGGCTGTGCAGCACACTGGGATGGATCAGCCCCTGCTCTGCTGCTCCTTCCAATCTGCCCCAGGGCCCTTGCAGAGCCCCAGCCATGCTGTTTGCCCCCAGCCTGCCCAAGGCTGGCCCTGGGGCTGCTCACGGGGTTTCTGTGCTGAGCATTGGCCTGGCCGTGTTCTTGAGAGAGCCTGGGCAAGGAGCCTGGCCCCAGGGGCCTGGCCTGAGGCGTCAGCGCTGCCCCCCAGCAGTGCCCATGGCCTGTCCCTGCTGCAGATGGGCACTGCCACCCCCAGGACTGTGATGGTCAGGAGGAGCACTCAGGCCTGACAGCAACACCAGGGCCACCAGGGCAGTGGGGCAGGGCCATGGCAGCAGCACTGGCAACACCAAGTGCTGCTGCTGCTGCTGGGCACAGCTGCTGGGCCAGCACTGATCTGCCCCAGCTCTGCACACAGACATTGCTGCTGCAGCTCCAGAGAAGGCAACTAAAGGGCATCTCTGCAGAAAACTCTGCAGGGAGATCCTTTAGTTTATTTACAGCCACCCTCATTGACACAGTCTGTGGCCACAGGGAAGGTGGAGAGACACAAAATGAGAAATGGCACAAGGAATGGCTTTTCTTTATTGACAATATGGTAAAAGTAAAACAAAGGAAATAAATCTCCACAATGAAACCAAGAAGAAGCTTCAAAAACAAATTTTATTACAAGTGATTTACAGAAATTGGCCAGCAGTTTAATGTTTCTGAAACCATCCAGTCATCAGTGTCCACACTGCAGCCTTGAGCTCCTGGTTCCTCAGGCTGTAGATGAGGGGGTTCAGGGCTGGAGGCACCACCGAGTACAGAACTGACAGGGCCAGATCCAGGGAGGGGGAGGACATGGAGTGGGGTTTCAGGTGCGCAAATGTGCCAGTAGTGAGGAACAGGGAGACCACAGCCAGGTGAGGGAGGCAGGTGGAAAAGGCTTTGTGCCGTCCCTGCTCAGAGGGGATCCTCAGCACAGCCCTGAAGATCTGCACATAGGAGAAAACAATGAACACAAAACAACACAAGGATAAACAGGCACTAACAGCAATGAACCCAAATTCCCTGAGGTGGAGCAGGAGAGCTTGAGGATCTGTGGTATTTCACAGGAGAACTGACCCAGGACATTGCCATGGCACAGGGGCAGGGAAAATGTATTGGCCGTTTGAAGCAGAGCATTGAGAAAGGCACTGGCCCAGGCAGCTGCTGCCATGTGGGCACAAGCTCTGCTGCCCAGGAGGGTCTCGTAGTGCAAGGGTTTGCAGATGGACACGTAGCGGTCGTAGCACATGATGGTCAGGAGAGCCAAAAAACTCTGCTGAGATGAAGAAAAAAAAAAAAAGAGCTGAGCAGCACATCCAGTGTAGGAGATGTTCCTGGTGTCCCAGAGGGAATTGTGCATGGCTTTGGGGACAGTGGTGCAGATGGAGCCCAGGTCAGTGAGGGCCAGGTTGAGCAGGAAGAAGAACATGGGCGTGTGCAGGTGGTGGCCGCAGGCTACGGCGCTGCGCTGATGATGAGGCCGTTGCCCAGGAGGGCAGCCAGGAGATGCCCAGCAAGAGGCAGAAGTGCAGGAGCTGCAGCTGCCGCGTGTCTGCCAATGCCAGCAGGAGGAAGTGCCTGATGGAGCTGCTGTTGGACATTTGCTGGGGCTGGTGACCTTGGCATGGGGATCTGTAAAAAGTAATCATGGAATAGTTGGGTTTGGAGAGGACTTTAAATATCCCAGCACAGCCTGGGGGCACTTTCTGCCCACTGCCTGCCCAGGGCTCTGCTGCCTGGAGCTGTCCCTGCCAGCAGCTGCTTCCCTGTGCCCAGGGCTGGGCCCTGCCAGTGCTGCCAGAGCCCAGCCCAGCCCTGGGGGCTCAGCTCTGCCCTGCAGACCCCTCCCAGCTCTGGCACTGCCCAGGGGCAGCTCTGGCTTTGCAGGCTCTGATGGCAACGTCAGAGCAACCCTGAGGAGGCTGGAAAAGCAACACTAATGCCCTGCTGCCTCTAAGGGCCCTGTGTTGATTTCTGTCACTGCCTGGTTTATTTACATCTGAGAGAATTTTGTTGATTTTCTTCTCAACCTGAACTGAGAGATAAATATCTATGTGCAATATCTTATCCAGGCAACCCAGAGAAGTACATCAAAAAAGCAGGATTTTCTCTTTTATGCAACCCCTGCCTTGCTGCACTCACTATATAATCTGCTTGGAAATGTTCTGCAGTTAAATGCCATGCTGGAAGCAGTCCTGAACAATGCACCATCCTCCCCACAAAAGGAGAACACTGACCAGCCTGACCAGCTGTCTCCTCCCACCCAGATCTTGTCCCCCAGAGCTGGGAGCAGCTGCCAGGGCTGGCTGAGAGCTGTCCCTGGAAGGCAGCAGAGTCCCTGCCCCAGCACAGTGCCCTGGGCTGCAGGACCCTGCTCTGCAGGACAGCCCTGGGCATCCCTGGCTGCTCTGCACAAGAGACAATCACAGAATGTACTCACAAGGTCTGTAGGCATTGGGATGTTCCAGCTTTAGAAGATGGCTCCAGGAGCTGCAGCTGCATTGTCCTGCAGCCAGAGGTTCCTGTGCCAAGGGCTGGCAGTGATTGTGCCCCAGGCACTTCTCAGCACCTTCCCAGCCCTGACTGATTGAAGCTCTCTGTGCTTCTGTGCTGTGCCTGGGGTGGCTGCAGGCAGTGCCCCAGCCCTGCTGGGCTGGCAGAAGAGCTGCTCAGCAAGAGAAATGTGCTTTTGAAGCTCTTCTTGGTTACCAGGAGCTGCCTCTGTGCCAGCAGCCCAGCCCAGCTCAGCAGCACAGACACAGCACAAGGACTTTAATGAGCCTCTGGGGCTTTGTGCTCAGGCCCTGAACATCAGTCCCTGAGAGGGAGCTGAAGAAACCTCTCCAGACCTCCAAGTCAGAATCAAACTCCAAACTTTCTTGGACTTTTAATGGGTCCCACTGAGGGACACAACTGAGAAAATGTCCCCAGGCCCCAGGCAGAGCAGAGAACTGGAGGCAGTGATGACAGCTGGGGAAAAAGAGAAGCCAAGTCTTGGTGCCCTTTGGCACAGCAGGGTCTGTGCCACCAAGGGCTAGGAGGAGACACCTTGTTCTGAGGCCTTGGGGCCTCCTGGCACAGCCCCAGCCAGGCTGGGCACTGTCAGCCCTTGTCCTGCCCTCAGCATCCCCCCCTAGCCCACATCCCAGTGGCCTCAAGGATCTGCTGGAAGGAGTCCCTGGGGAGCCTTGCTCAGCAATGGCCCTGGGGGCTCCTTCATGCTCCCTGCAGGGACTGCAGGTTTTTCAAAGGACTTTGGGTTTGGCTTTTGCCTTGGAGTTTCTGAGAGGTTTGTGCAATCATGGCCTCCAATTATCTGCTTTAATTAGTCCCTGGAGAGGCTTTGTCAGTAACAACACTCAGTGGGGCTCATTAATGCTTCAAGGTACTTCAGTTATTTTAAGGTACTTGGTGTTTCCCTTTTGATACAGACTCTGTGAGAGGTTTGTGCAATCATGGCCCCAATTATCTGCTTTAATGAGTCCCTTGAGAGCTTTGTACTGACACTCAGTGGGGCTCATTAATACTTTGAGATACTCAAGGTTTTTAAGGTACTTTGGATTTTCCTTTCCACTCTGAATCTCTGAGAGGTTTTTGTGCAATCCTGGCCTCCAATTCTCTCCTCCACGGAGTCCATGAGAGCTTATGTTGGGGATGGACCTGAGTAGGACCCATTCATGCCTTGAGACACTTTGGGGTTTTCTTCTGACTTTGACTCCTGGAAAGGTTTGTGCAATCTCCTGTCAGGCCCTGAGGTTCCAGGGCTCAGCTCCAAATGCACCACAGGGCTCATTAGGATCAAGCAAGTCCTGACAAACCATGGCTCTGCCTTGATTTCCTCTGTCTCTCAGCAGTTCAGCAGGAAGGTTTCCTTTTACAGTTATGGATAAATATTTCAAAGAGCTTCTAAGAAATATGTAATTCCTATTTTAAAAGTGTATTTTATTACTGTTCTCTTTAGAGAAGAGCTGATTGCAGCATTCTGTGATTGATATTGATCCAGGGTCTCTCCTAAGGAGGTCTGGCCAGGTCAGAGAAGTTTTACCTTGGAGCTGACCCATTGTGGACAACCTTGCCCCACATTCCCAACCCCATGTGAGAAATGATTTTCACTTTCAAAAATTTAAATGCTTTATTAAGACCTTATCAAAATACAGTAGAAGACTGAATAAAGAAAAGAATACAGTGCTGGGAGCAAAGGATTCAGTCACCATGTGTTTATCTACAAAATGGATGTTCTGTCTTTTATACCTCTAGCCCCTCCCAAAGTCTTGTCAATCGACTCCTTCTTCACTGTCCAGTGGTGGAGATCACTGTCTTACACCTTGATTGGAGGTCAGGTGCTGCCATAGTAACAAGCCAACCCTCCCAAATGCCCCGACTACTGAGGCCATCCTGTGATAACAATGCAAGGGGGAGGGGAAGGATAACTATACATCTACAAAACTTCTCTTAACATATATTTAATATTCACCCCTTAATTGTGAGAGTCAGCCATAGGATTACTCATCTATAACAAACCCCCCTTTTCTTTTTTATAAGTCATTTTGTGCAAACAATTAAGTGGAAAAACTTTCTCTCTCTCTTGAATGAGTCATACCAGCATCTGTTGATGTGGGCAAGGACAGTGGGAACAGGAAAAAAATCTCAGGTTTTCCTTAGACACACTTATTTGGAATGGACAAAAGGGCATCACAGAGGTCCAGTATGGCTTTGACTCCCATCTACCGTGCCTATGTGGCTGCTACCCATAGTCAGTGTATCTTAGGGGTGAGTACAGAGGCCAACTCGGTCCTGCCCTCCAGTCCTTGTTGAATTAAAAGACAACTGAGGAATGATAGAGGTCTGGTATGGCCTTTTGTCCCTACCTTACCATGCCTACAGGGTTGCAACACGCAGCAGGGCTAATGGAGCCTTCTTGGTAGTGAACAAAGGGGCCAACCCAGTCTTGCCCTCCTCTCTTTTTCTGATTTTCTTAAAGAAGCTGTCCCATTGCCTTTTACAGTCCCTTGTGTACTTGCCCTCTGCAGATGCTGGTAAGTCTCACCCATGAAAACAGGAAGACAGCTCTCAAGCTGGTTGGTGGAAGCTTGACTCTACTTTTTGGACATCTTGCTGTTTTTCTGGTTGGCATTCAGTCTCTGCTTGAGAGTCAATCTTGTTTCACCCAGCCTGGATGTTACAGTCCACTCTTTGGGTTCTTCTACTGGGCCTTTGACTCTGTTGCCATGAGTCCACCCCTGCTCTGCAGTTCGCACGGCCAATTCGGTGGTGAGCAGTACCTGAAAGGGACCTTCCCACTGGGGAGTTAGAGGCTGATCTCTCCATGACTTCATCATCACCCAATTCCTGGGATTAATATTATGGATTCTGAAATCCAGGGTGGTAGTTTGAGGAATTGCCCCTTTATGTCTTAGCCCTTCTAAGGTTTGTGCTATAGACATCACTTTTTTCTTGGCATTGGCTTCCCCTTCCTCATAGATGGCAACCTTCTGGAGTGAGGTCAGGAAGGGCAACCCAAACATCATTTCATAGGGTGACACCCCCAGGTCTGACTGGGGTGTTGCCTTTATTATAAAGACAAGCAGGTGGCCTGGCTCAGAAGAGCAGCACGGCGACCCCAAATTCCAGGGTCGCTCGGGCCTTTGACAAAAACGCAAACACCAACATGGCCGACGGTCGAAAGGCGTTTATTTCTTGTTCAGAGGGGTTATATAGGTCTCGAAACAGTGCTACGATAAGAGGGGCCTTAAATTGCCATCTATGGTCAAAAGAGGGTAGAAAACTAACGGGGTTGGTGGAATTCTTTGCTGGAACTAGGGGGAGCTACATTCTTGGGTGATCTTATCAAGAAAGAGGTTGGGGAGGAAAGAAATCTCGGCTCTCTTCGCGTGACATCCCGAGATCTTCCGAGACGCCTTACTGTGTCTCCACATTTCCCCCCCTTTTTACAAATGGAGTGGGGGTAGTCATCACTAAAATGGGATATAAAATTGCGATTTGATAGGGAAAGGTTCACAGCATCTGTTGCTGGCCTATGAACATGATATTGATTCGTTCTAGACGGGTCTGAGCAAGCCGAGACCAACTTACTCAACAGGCATGGTCCGAAGGTAACTACTAGAAGCAGTGTTGACAATGGAACTATTAGGGTAGAGATTAGGGTGGTCATCCATGGTGATTTATTGAACCAGGACTCAAACCAACCCTGTTGGGCCTCCCTGTCTTTTGTCTCTGAGCCAGTCTGTTCCGGAGTTCTGCCATGGAGTCTCTGACAATTCCCGTGTAGTCTGCATAGAAGCAGCATTCTTCTTTCAAGGCGGCACACAGGCCTCCTTGCTGCATGAACAGGAGGTCTAACCCCCGCCTGTTCTGCAGGACCACTTCCGAGAGAGAGGTGACCGACTTCTCCAGATAGGAGATGGATTTCTCAATCCTTTGCAAATCCTCATCGATCGTTTTTGTAACTGGGACATTCCTTGGTGCTGAGTTACTAGGGCTGAGACACCCGTGGCCGTTCCGGCTGCTCCTAGGCCGAGCAGCATTGCAATGGTTATACCAGATATTACTTCTCTTTTGTGGAGCCGGCTGGGTTCTTCGAAAAGGCGATACACCTCTTCATCTGAGTGGTACAGGACCCTAGGAACAATCAGAACCTGGACACAAAAATCGTTAGAATCATCGAATTTGGCAAGGAACACACAGGGGCTCACTCCAGACCGCTGGCAAACCCACATCCCAGACGCGGATGGGACCACCCACTTATTGTTCTTCCTGTCAGGCTTGACAACTTCGGTGCAGATGTTGCCTTTCCGCTTAGCTAGGGTTGCATTTCCGAAGCATTTGCCCTGGCCTGTGACTTGACTCAGGGTAATTCCTTTGTGAGGGGTGTCCCACCTGCACTGGTGAGGGGCGTTTGCTGTAGAATAACTGAAAGGGGTGTTCAAAGCGACTCCTTCATAAAAAGGGGGTTTAACATCATAACAAAGCCAGCAGGAATTGGTTAAGTTAGGGTTAGAATCGTTCAGGGAAAGGAAGGTAGCTTCTAACATGCGAAGAATTGGGTCCGGGTCCGACCCAGCTGAGTGACCTACTTGAAGGGTTTCTACTTGGCCTGTCGGGGAGTTGGTGGCCTTTGTGGGCAGGGTTTTGGGGTAGGTTGTGTCTCTCCCTTTTTGCGTGTTTTTAATAACTTTGTTCGGCCCGATTGCTCGGGTTGCTGACGGTTGGAGCTTGACAATTTGCACGTTCACCCACTCTTTCGACCCTTGAAGGACTACTGTCTACGCTTTGCCTACGGCCCAGCTAGGGTGATTTGGCTGCAGAACCGTCATGTTGTAATGAGTGCACTTCCGGATTTTGGGGATTTTGTGACGGTTCCGATAAAAGTTTCCCTGGAGGAAAACGGGTGTTTTGCAGCGGTGGGTGCCCAGGGTGAACTGCAAAAATTTGTCGGGCTCTTGTGGGTCCCACCCTGGCCCTGAAGGTCTGGCATCTGTGACAATGGTTTCACAGCCCCAGTGCCCACAATACCCCCCACCCGGGTGATTGCAATAGCTTTTTCCAGGGTTTGAAGCTGGGCACCAATAGGATAGGTACATGTGTGTGGCGTGTGAGGAGTAGGGATCTACCTTTGGTCGTCCTGGAAACAGGTCAGTGACGTGAAACACAAAAAGATGGGGTGTTTGATGTGGTGATTTCTCTGAGCACCTTGTCACTGGTAGGGTGTCGCATGACCCACCTGAATGGCTGATGGGGTAATGTTCTGGGCTGGCTTGCCCTCTGGCGACAAGGCTCAGCAGCAAAATCACACAGAAACATCGTTGATGCTCGGGTCTCACCCTTACGGGTCTTTCAGGCACCGTCTGGTGGTTCGGTGGTCTGTCACTCTCCTCTGGAACAGGGCGTCGCATTACGAGGGACGCCCAGAGGCATGTCCTGAAAACAAAACTCACAATTCTCATCAGCCTCATTCTGCTCTTCGTGAAGGTCAGGCTTAATTGACCCTAAGTGGACACCACCTGATTTTGCCATCTTTTTGGCAGCTGCATACCCCGCCCGTGAGCATCAGTCTCCAGCCCCGTTCCCATTCCCTAACTCATTTCTGATTGCATTCATGGGCCCTCCTCTAATGCTCATTGTGGCCCAGTGTTTTTGAACAGGACTGTTTGTTTCGTCCCCCCTGGGGAACTGATTCAATGCTAGCAAGGCGGTCACCAGCACGCGTGCTTGATCTCCCGGAGGAATGGAATTGGCAAAACCCTCTATTTTGCCAACACCCCTAGTTTGGTTTTCAGGGTCTGGTTTGCTCTCTCAACTATGGCCTGCCCGGTACTGTTATATGGGATACCTTGCACCAAAGTGATACCCTGAGGGGAGAACTCTTGCACTGGTTTGGAGGTGAAATTGGAACCGTTGTCGGTTTTGATCTGCTTAAGGGATACCAAGCCATGCCATAACTGTCAGCCAATGGTAAATTGTGGCCTTGGAATTAGTTTTACTGTGCTGTGTGGCTACAATCATCCCGCTGTGGTGTCCACTGTCACTGCAAGCCATGGCTGGGGCTTCAGCAATTGGCACAAGAACCAGTCCGACTGCCAGATCTCAGAGGCTTGAGACCTCTCGGGTTGACCCCACTGGTCCACAGGGGTGACTTCTGGCAGTGAGGGCAGGTGGCCACTACATGTTTCGCATCCGTTGCCGAGATCCACATCTTTTGCCAGCGCTTTTGCTCCGATATGGGCAATTCGGGCAATTGGCGAGCTTGGGCACCGTCCACACACCTTTTGCTGCGGCGTCGGGCTTTGTCGTTGCGATCTGGACCAAACTTTGACTGGATTGTGGCTGTTGATGGATGACGGACACGGTGCCCTATCGCGAAGAGAGCTTCTTCCAGCATCAGGGCTGCTGCAGATGTCGACACACCTGGTCCTGCCATGGCTGGCAAAAGCTTTGCCACGAATATAGAGTCCGTTACAATGTTGAGGTGTTCATCTGAAAAGAGTCCGCATGCCCCAGACCACTGCTGTCGCCTCCAGCTGTTGCACTGATTCAAGTGTGGGGTCACTTGCTAGGACACAATGCCATTGTTCTAGGAACGCCGCTGAGTGAAAGTCAAAAAAAAAAAGGCGTCTGTGAAACCGTTGGTCCTGGTTTAAAGGTCGGTCCATGACCTTTGGCGGCATGTCCATGTCGACAATGGTCAGCAGGGCAGGGGTTAAAAAGGTGGTTTTGGCGGGGTAGGGAGATTTCTCCTCCAAAAGCCGGAAAAAGGGCCAGGTGCTCGATATTGTGGTTGACTCTGTGGTTGGCTGCTTGCGGAAGGAAGGTGGATTTTTGTCGGCTCGGTTCCTGAGGTGTTTCAGGGTATGTGTCCCTTTCATGATGAGTTGGCAGTGCGTTCGATTCCGGGAATGCTTTGCGGGCAGGTCTTCGAGGATCACCACAGGATCGGCGGGACTTCTCTGAAGGTCCCTTGAGCCAGTGCCCCCACTCCTCCTTCGGCGTGAAGTGGGTACAAGTCCAGCGGATGGCTAAGGTTCCATCTGGCCAGTGTGCCAGTGGACATCTGGTGTTCGATGAAGTCGAGGGAATTCGCTGCTTGTGGTGTCAGCTCCTTGGGTTCCCAGGATGCTTTCCTTTCAGGAGGTCATATAAAAGGTCCATGACCTCAGGAGGGATTAGGATGATGTTTGCGAAGCCACTGCTTTGATCCCACCAGGCGTTGCACATCGTGGGAAGTCTTGATGTTTAGCAGACCTTCGACCTTGGGGGTGTCACATAGGAACAAAATCTTCACTCCCAGGAAAGGTCACACAGGGTCCTCTTTTGATCTTTGCGCTCGCGAAAACCCGCAGCCTGGAGGGTCTCCGTGATCGTGGACACCAGATGATCAACTTGGCTTGCTGATGGTGCGGCGACCAGGATGTTATGTACTGGATGAGAGGCCAAGTAGGGCTGAGTGTCGGACTGGCATCAGTGCTTTGTCCGAAATTGATTTGGCATATGCTGGGACTGTGCACAAAAGCCTTGTTTTTCCATTGAAACGGAGGTTTGGCTGTTCGCCGTTTGGGAACACTACCAAAAAAGGCTGGCGCTCTCTGTCGTCCAGGGTGCAGGGGTATAGAAAACAGTCTTTGATGTCAGCACTGGTCATGGCTGCCCTTCGGGAACAGCTGAGTTCATGGGCAGCAATGTTTTAATTAAAATGGACCCCATGGGTTTTTATTCACTTCTAAAGGTCAAAAATGAGACGATAACCCTCAAAGACCTTTTGGAATTACAAATACGAAGAATTGATAATTCAGATGCATGGAGAATTTCTATTAGATATTTGCAGTTCAGCGGTCCAACCAGTTCCAACAAGGCTGCGTTCGAGGTTCATGACAAGGGCCACACCAGAGAGGGGGGATCTGATGATTTCCAAGTCAATTTGATTGGCATGGGGGTGAACGGCAGTGGCCCTCATGATAAATTTGAAATCCTGATCTTCTAGCAAAAAAAGGACATCTTTCCCTATTGGGGTGAGAGTTCCAAAAAATGGGGGATAGATTGCTACTGTCTGTTCTGGTCCTCTTTCGTGTGAAGTGTTATGTTCTGCCTGCTGGGTGCTTTTTCCATGCCGGGATTGTCCCCCACCCGTTGTTCTGGACAGGACTTCTTTGAGAACAATGCCCATTTATGATCATTTGGGGAGAATGGGTGCAGTCTGGGAACCAGAAACAAACTGCAGCCCTATGACATGGGCATCCCTGTTAAAGTAACTAAAAAGGCATAACATGTCCCCCCACCCTCAGGGTTCCTTCTCTATTTTCATGGCCAAGGCCACCCAGGGTCCCGCTCTGGGGCGCCCCTGCTGGCCCTGTTGTCTAGAAGCTTGTTTGTTGGTTATACGAGGCACTGTGGATGGGGCCGTGCAGCCCTGCCATTGGGCTGCTGGCGGGGCATGGAACCAGCTGCCCCTGTGGGAGTATGGGATATGAAGAGTTCCCATGCCCCACTGAGGGTTAGTATAGGTGGGCCATCTTGCATTAACTAATTGGGGAGGCTGAACATAGGCCTGCCCCCTCCTCTCCAGTTCCCGGTGCGGGATCTGCATTCCTGCCAGGTGGCCCTTTTCACAGCCCAACAGATCCTCTCAGCGTGTTTGGGCGGGGTGCTGCCGGGGAAAGGTCGTGCCGGCTGGGGGGCAGCTTGCTGCAAACATGCCCCGCCTGTCCACATTTAAAACATGCCATTGCACTGGTTGGGGTGTGCGGCGGCTGCTTGGATAAGTCAGTTGTTCCTCCTTCACCACATAATTGATCATATCATCCATGGCTGGCCCGGCGCATTTTGCGCAAGATATCTTTTGTGACAGAGTTACATTGCTGACGTAAACAGTCAACCAATTGACTGGCCCCTTGCTGCTATCGGCAAAGTAGAAGAGTCTACTGCTATTTGTAAGCGGTCGACAAACTGTGTAAGTTTTTCGCTTTCTCCTGTTTGATGGTGGACCACGGTGCAGCAATTAGCCACTACCGAGAGGCTGAATCAGTGCCTCTCTGGCGCTATGGGTGGTTGCCCGAACCTCCTCAGAACGAAGCTGTGCCGCTTGCTGCTGCGGTGTGGCTACTTCATCATGTTTTTAAAAAAAAGCCTATTACAAGCTCGAACCATGCAATTGCTGTCCCTCCGGGACGTTCCAGCCTAAGTCCGAGACTGTGGTTGTTTTATCTCGCCATTCTTGTTTAAATACAATCAAAACCAGCTCCATCAAAAAGCATACGGCTTATTTGCATAATATCAAAGGCAGTAGATCATCATTGCTGAAAAAGACCATCCACAAGAGTGGAAACCACAGCTGAATGAATCCCCTTCTCTGAAATAAGCTTTAACAATCGTCTGGATTTCTTTGGGTTTATCGGGGTATAATTCCTTTGTTGGTTTCCTGGGCTCCCGTAATCCTCAGCGGGGAAAGCATGGATGATCGCTGCCTTGTGGTGAAAAAGCAAACATGCTATCTTTATTTTTCCCCAATTTAGTGAGTTTATGTTGTACCTGCTTCCCGGCTTTGTCTAGTTAAAATTTGTTTGGTTTTGGCTCAAAAACTGCAATGATTCTATGTCTCGGTTTGAGAGCCAGCGGTCTCCCGCAGTTTCTTGAGCTGTCGGAGGCTGTTGCTCAAACTCCGGCGGATATAAAAGACACTTCCGGCCCTCCGCCCCGTTTTTGTTCGGCTCCGACCCGCCCTGAAAAAGAGGAAACGGGGGCGGTGCGCCCGCCCCTGGGCTTTGTCCTGCCTCCGTGGGCTGGGAGCTTCTGCCTTTATATGGTGGTGGCATGGCGAGGGGATCTCCCGGTCGGGAACTCCCTCCGTCGCCCCCCGCTCCCTTTTGACCGCAATATGGCGGTGGCTTTCTGGGCGGTTCCGGGCTGTTCGCGCCTCGAACAGGTTGGAGTCGCCCATCGCCCCTCCTGGCCAGCGCCATTTTGGTCCCCGTCTTGGAACGGTGCCACGGCGGAGCAGCGGCGGGGTGGACCGTGCCAGTCAGGCGGCCGCCTCCTCGGGACGCGCCCGGCGCCTCTGTGGGTCAGGGGTCCCAAAGGGCTTCGTTGGTGTATTTTTGGGCAGGGACCGGGATTTTGGGCCGGGGCGGATGCGGCGCAGCCGATTGAGGCATCACCAGCGGCGGCGGGGCGTTTTCGGCACGGGCAGGGAAGGCGCCGGGACCGGGACAGCAAATCGGCGCGCCCATGTTTCTCTTTCTTCGTTAGCGCGTCCGCGAATCCGCCGCCCTCCCCATGAGGGTAACGCTTTTGGGGTTTGCAGGGGCTTAGTGTCCTCTGCTAACGCTGGCTGATATGAGGGCTTCCTGATGATTCTGAGGGCTGTGGGTCCGACCTTGAGGAGGAGAAAACGCGCGACCCGCGTATCCTCCCCGGGTCCCCTCTCGGGCGGCCCCGCCGCGTGGCCGCTCCCGCCTGTGGCATGTCCTAATAAACACATTCGTGCCTGTGTCCCACGTCTCCTGCTCCTCAAAAAGCCCGGCGTGAAGCTTGTTCTACTTTTCCCCACGCCTTAAGACTTTTTTTCCACCACCTGAGAGCTTGGTATCTTCCTTCTTACGGTGGTAAATTTGTCCCATAATAATTCTGAATGTAATATTTCAACTGGGTGTTTTTATGAGGGATAATTCTAAAAGTTTAACACGGCCCGCGGCCAGGGAGTAGCATTTTATCCCCCGTCTGCTATCATAAAATTAAAATTCGAGCAGGGCTGCTGGCCTCCAGAAGCTTCCAGCTGGTCCCTGTGCGTCCCCCCGCTGAGTCTGGTCCGAGCTGAGGGAATCCAGGGCCAAGGAAAGAGAGGGATCATCCCTGGAAAGTCTTTAATCCCATGACGGGAACGCCTCAAAAAGCCTATTCTATGCACAAACAACGTTCAGCCTGATCAGAACTTCCTTAGGTAGGATAATGCAGGGTTACAGCTGCTTCAGTACTCGGTCAGGAACCTGGGGAGGATACAAACTATAGACCAATGGCAGAAACCTGGGAGGACCAGAAGGCAGGCACACATTATTGGCACCCTTTGGATGGATAAAACAGGGGAGGAGTGCACAATTTTTCTCCTTATGGGTATTCGAGGGATCCAAGTTGGACACAGAAGTTTCTAGGAGAGAAAGGTTTATTCTTCTGTAAATTTGGACAAGTCTGTCAGGCAGGGCATGCTCTGTCTAAACCAAGGATCTGGAATAAGGGGGGAGGTCTGAGGGAGTTTTCTTTCCTTCAGGGAACTTTACATTTCCAGGGCAAACCAACACGCATGGTATAAGATAATTGCTTCAAACTATCTTTGGAAGAAAGTAACCCTATTCTTTCCTTTAACAAAGGAACTATACTGCCACACCCTGGGAATCTGTGGGCCCTTCCTGGAACCAAGAAAACTCAGAGACACTGGGAACCTCCTGTTCTGTAGTCCTTCTGACACTGGTGTCCGGGCTACAACAATATTGGAATCTGGGCAGCCTGTGCCACCTGGGATCCAGAGTTATTCCCATTCCATGGGTTTTTAGGATTCCTGCCATCTGTGTTGTGTGAAACCCCTGCTCTGGGGGAATTGAAGCCCTACAAGAGACACTGGGACCCCCTGTAGCTGACATCAAAGGTCTTTTGGGGGGGGGAGCAGAGACATTTTTTGCTCCATCCTGCTGCCTGAGCCCATCCAACTGGGAATATTTGCAAGGATGGGGGCATCCACCAGGGTGTCTAGGGAAACTTCTAACGGGTGTTTTACCACCACAGCATCAAGCATTGCTTCCTTTATTCCAGTCTGAACTTATTCTTCTGCTTTAAAACTATTTCCCCTTCTCCAATTGAGACAGGCCCTACTAAAACATTTTTCCCCACATTTCCTGTGAGTTTCCTTGAAGTCCTGCAAGGTCACAATGGGGTCTCCCCATGGAATTTTCTGTTCTAGGCTGAACCACCCCAACTCCTCCAGCCTGTCTCTGTCACAGAGGTGCTCCAAGGCCTTGGAGCATCTCAGCCTGCTCTGGAGCTGCTCCATGAAGTCAGAGCCTTTCCTGTTGTGATAAATAGGAATGATTCGTGCTGATAAAATTGAAACAGTAATCAATGTTGATATAGTAATTAATATTTGGAAATAATAAAACAGTTAAAAAGTTGAATGCTAAAAAAAAGGAAAGGGAGAGGAGTGGCTCCACCCCCCTCCCTGCAGATGTTCAAGGACAGGAGGATTAAGCAAGAGACAACAGTTACTAAAAATTAACAGAAAGAAGGGAAAATCTGGTTGGGTCCCAGGAAAATGCCAGCTATAAGGGACGGTTGCTTTACGCTCGATGTAATAATGTTAGTTTCATTATATTTGTATTTGGCTGCGCGCATGTGTAACCCAAAACATGAATTAAAACGACAAAGAGGAAGACTACCATTTTCATCATCAATGAAGACCCCAAAAGATTTGTGCGACTACCGAATTGGGGATGGCGCATGCAAAGGTGTTTAACGAGGGATGGAGAGGGTAGATGATGAACCAGAACAAGGAGAATATGGTATTAGCACATGGCATATAAGGGGGATCTTAACTTGGCAAGCCTGTGGCCAAAAGTGTGGCAAGGGTCCAAGGGCCCTGCACCGGTGACTCCTGCAGTTATTTTTTTTGTTATGAGCTATTATTAGGAACCAAATTATCCCTTATTTATATATTTTCAACTACCTAATTAAAATTGTTGCTATCTAAAAATATTGTTTGGGTGGTTTTTCTGAGGATACACTTGGGCAACATAACACTGTGCTGAGGACCCCACTGTAAAATTGTTTGTGCAAAAACACTGGTTTATCAAAGAGGGGAACAGCTCATTGCTGAAATGCTGCTGAGAGCTGGAGGGAGAGATTTCTGCACAAAGTCTTTATGCACAGCCTCCAGGGGGGCAGGGACATTCCATGG
>JALJVW010002825.1:0-31345 GCA_024865655.1 Emberiza elegans
AGTTTAAATTTCTATTCATTCCTACCCACTGTAGCTGCTGTATTCTGCTGGGTTTTCTCTTTCACCTAATCATGGGAAGATGACTAAGTAGCATCAGTTCTTAGACAATGAAATTGAATGATTCTTCCAACCTATGAGTTTTGGCTCCTAACCAGAAGGCATACTGATATATCAAGTTGTTTGACACACAGAGATGCTGTCAAGCTATTTCTAAATGCACTTTTAGATACTAAAGTTTCAGATTGGCAGCATGATGTTGCATTCCTAATTGATGTCAGATGCTCGTAATCACTGTTGACTTTAGGAGAGTTCATAAGTAATGCCTCCCCGTATGTTTTTAATGAATAATTTTCTTCTATCCTGTAAATGAATCTTCTCTGCTGTTGGCTTAGTTAAAGCAGTCTTAAGAAGTGGTGGTATAAAATCAGGCCATCTCAGACAACTGATACAATAAGAGCATTATTAATTCATATTGTAATCTCAGGAGACTATTCCTTTGATTTCATATTTTCCTATTTTTATCAATTCTTTGAGGAAAATGTATTTTGGAGTTTCAGGATGAATGCCAAAAAGAACAGCATTTGAGGACCTATTTGATTTTCTCTGTATTCCCAAGTCCTACAATAGTGATGTTATGCATGGTTGGGATAAACTCAGTACTCAGAAGAGGTTCCTTACCCTGAGCTTGCATCTGGAAGACAGAACCTCTTTTAATATATTCTAATATATTTTTATTTTTCACATCAGAGTTTTTGATTTAAAAATACGTAAAATGCCAAAGTACGTGTAGGTATATGCATATCCAGGCTATAAAAACATCCTTGTTCCTATTACTTTACAGCTTCAGCAGAAAAGAAAAGCATTGCAACAAAGAAATCCATATACAGAGAGATTAAGATTTATTATGCCGATGAGATTAAAATAAATTATGCGGTCTTCTGTTAGATACACATGAATTGATAACCAGTAATTTACTTCAATTGAATAATAACCAGTTCAGAAACTTATCCCTTCTCTGGATCAGATTGGTGGATCTGAGCAGTGAATATTTAACCTGAACAGAACTATGGTGATTTACATCACCTGAGCATGCAGCTTGCCTTTTGGTCCAAATATCTGGGCACACTCCCTGCCATTTCTATGGATTTAAATCTCTCCTCACTAAAAAAACTCATTGCCTGGTATTTCCTCTTGCAGAGTGGAGATAAATAGCAGGGACAGTATATTTTGCACATAGTAAAATAGTCTTGCTTTCCATCTCTCTTGTAATGAGAGACCATGGAGTAAAAATCTACAGGCAGACAACAGAATCATAAAATCATGGAATACTTTGGATTGGAAGGGACCTCAAAGATCATCTAGTCCCAAAGCCCTGAAATGGGCAGGACACTTCCTACTAGGTTACTTAGACACCCATGCAAACTGGCCTTGAACACTTCCAGGGATGGAGCAGGCACAGCTTCTCTGGACAGCTCTGTTCCAGCAGCTCACCACACGCACAACAAAGAATTTCTTCCTAATATCTAACCTAAATTTCCCCTCTTTCCATCTGAAGCCATTGCTCCCTGTCCTATTGCTACAGTTCCTGGATCCATCTCCAGCTTCCCTGTAGGCCCCTTCAGATACTGGGACCTTCTTTGAGGTCTCTACAAAACCTTCTCCTCTCCAGGCTGAATAGTCCAAACTTTCACCCTGGAAGTTGATCCTTATTAACTTCATGCCTTCCTTTGGACTTGCTCCAGCAGTTTCATGCCCTTCAAATTTTGGGGACCCCAGCCCTGGATACAGCACAGCATGTAGCTTCTCCCAGCAGGGCAGAGGGTAGAATCTCCTCCTTTGACCTGCTGGCCATGGGGCTTGGATGCAGCCCAAGATTTGTTTGGCATTTTGGGCTGTGAGCGCTCACTGCTGGTTCACGTTGAGTTTTTCATCAACCAACACCCCCAAGTCCTTCTCCTCAGTGCTCCCAATCACTTCTCCACCCAACCTGTGGACATGTCTAGGATTGCCCTGACCTTCTACAAGGTGTAGAAACTTGTACTTGGCCTTGTTGAAATTCTTGATGCCCACACAGACCCACTTCTCCAGCCTGTCAATGTGCCTTGCAACCTTGTCACTTGTGCAGAGCAGGTTTTGCTGGAGAAGAACATACGTGCACATCCACCCTACTGAACAGTGTTAGTTGGAAATTATTAAGGGTTATTTTATACAATGCTCTTGTCAGAAGGTGTGTACCAGCAGTCTCTGGACAGTCTGACCACCCTGCAACTGTCCTTCGGTGTAATATTCCTCTGGAAAACCCTCTCTCTAAAGTCTTACATTTTACAAAAAAGTACAAAGGACGCGCGAGGGAGCAGGAGTACAGTGCTGGATGCTCCCGGAGAAGCTTCTCGTAGGCTGCTAATTTAGGGTGCAACAAGTCACCAATTAACTCTTTTCCTGAGAGTTAGTTGATGCAGTGGTCTAAGAGTTTCCTTCCTCCTCTTCTCCAAGGTGCTGGCAGAGTCACAGCATGCCTCTGAAAGGAGTGCTGCTGAACGGAGCTCTGTGCAGTCAGAGGAATTTCCTGGGGCTGCAGGGAGTACTCAAAGTGGCAGTGAGGTGGTAAGTGTAGGGCCATGATTCGGGGATGAGCTTAGCATGGCTGTGTTGGGATTATGCTGCCAGTGCCACCTCCCTCCCTGCCAAACTCCAGAGAAAGTTCTTGACCACTTGCAGAGAAGCATAAAGTTAACAATCAGGTGTGCTCCTGTGGCCAGGGGCAGCCCTGGAGGGAGAAAGAGATGGGGAGAAGGAGATATTGGGAAGGAGGGTTGAAGAAGAGGGTGGTTGAGAGCAATCAGAGCCTGCTGGAGCATCCACGGTGCTGGCCATCCTTTACATTGTGCATTTTCAAATACTCAAAATTTGGTTTTTAGGAACAAGAATTCTACTACTCTTTTCGATTAAAACCTTAAGGGAAAAGGGTTTTCCACCTTCTGCAAAACTCCTTATACATCACTCAGATTTTCTGAAGAACAGATGACTGTCTATAGGAGTGAGTTCTAACAAGGATGGTCTCAGAAGAAACACGTATAATTTCAGAAGTAATTTTCAAATTTAGTAAGCCAGATCCAAGTGGCTGTACTTAAATCTCCTACTAGCCATTTGGCTTCTAAATCATGAGGCAGAATCATGAATAACAGATGTTTTGTGATGAGGAGTGACTAAGAGCTGAGTACTTCTTTGAGATCTGAGTATTTTAGACCATGACAGCCTTCTAGGTAGCTGGGCATAAAATTACCCTTCTTCCTCCTGCTCTCAAATCTTATGCTGGAGATGAGAGTGTAGTTTGTTATTGCTACTGAGACTTTTGCTGGAAATTTTTTAACGTCTCCCTGTAATTTTTTAGAGAATCAAATTTGATTTCTTCCCTTACTTCTCCCATCTTCAAGAAGTCTACTTTGGAAATATAATGAGCTCTTCAGCATTTTTAGTTTGTTCTGCTTTGAAGAAAAAGCACTGTAAATCACCTAGAAAATGCTTTCCATGGAAAAATATTTTCCAAGCAGATAAAATTCACCCTGTCAAAAGCACTTCTCTCCACTGCTGTGATGCATGCAAATTTTGTTTTACAAACAAAGGCTTTGGTTTGAAAATGAAAGAAAGGTTTCACTTCACTGACTGACATTATTTTGCTTGGCTTTATAGAAAACTATTAGAAGGCTAAAATCATCACCTACAATTAATGATGCGTCAATGTTTACACAGGTCCATTCATATGATGGTACAACCTGGATAGAGATTATCTCTTTCAAAGTGGGAAAGGCAGGCTCCTACTTCGCACTGCTTAAGCTGTAGCATCTCAATGTTAACAGAGGGTTAAATCTGCACTGGTGAAAATTGACATGAACATATTGATTTTGATTAAATATTGTTACAAGGCAGATTTTACGCTGCATGTTTTCCTGTCTCAGTGTTTTTGAATTTCTGAGGCTTGTTTTGTTAATTCCAGTACTACTTAGATTTGATCCTAACTACCAAAAAAGTGCATCTTTTAAGAACTAGCTTGAATTTTAACCATGAGAGTGATGCTGTCATTCTCTGCCTAGAACTTTAGGACTGACATCTCTTTTATGTAGAAAATGTTCTGTGGGTTCCTAGCTTTGCTGTTGCACTGTGAGTAAGGTGGGATTCAGGCACCTGGTGTTCAAAAGAATGGGAGTCATCTACACCTTCAGCACTGGAATTGGTCTGCTAGAGGCAACAGGTTATAGACCGTCCTGATGCAGTGGCGAGTCTTGGTGTAAAATTCAAAGTCAGCCAAGACATGCAGCATGTAGTGAACTATCAGTTAAAAGGGCAGAATTGTTAGATTAGTTATACATGATGTGGGCAGTTCTTGATTTCATGCTGAACATTGTAGACATAAGAAATGTGACAGTATTCACTGTCACACAGCAAATGTATCTTTCTGTTCATTTCAGTTCCATCACAAAAGAGCATTTTTTGAAAGTTTCTTTGATATTAACTCCTGTGAAGTAATAAAAGAAAACAGTGGACTCCTAGTGATAAAACAACTCAACAACAAAAATGATTCAAATTCTGAAAAGTTGAACAATGTTCAAACTTTGGTGCAATCTTGTGAAATCCAAAATGTCAAAAAGTGTAAAAATCTTGCAAAGACATATAGGGTCCATCTTATTAAGGGTGTGTGATTAACAACAGAGATGTTTGTGAAATGGAGGCTCGACTGGAGCTTTATCATTTCAGTGCATCAGTTAGATAGTCACTTGATGCAATTAAATGACTCTACTTGATAGAGCAGGCAGCAAAATTTTAATGGGCATTTGCCTTCTATTTTTTCCTCTAGAGATGGAGGTTTTTAATAGGAAAGACTGTGGCCAGAAAATCTGGAGAGGAGCAACGTACCATAAAACTGGAAAGTAGCTTGTCTTGCATCATTTGCTTTTCTGCAAATACTACCTCATATGTGTACAGAAAAAAAAACCAAAAACCAACAAAAATCAACTAGAAAAGTACTCTTAAACATATAATGGGGTAATAATAATAGGTTTTAAAACTCTGCAGATTGTCTTTCCCAAATTCCTCTCCCAGCCATGTCCTAAAGAACATTTTTTTCACAGAGAAAATGGCTGCAAGATTGATGGAGTTCCATTCAATAATCATATGTTGATTAGCATACGCTTAATAAAAAGCTTATTAACACATGCTCCAGTCTAAGCATGTCACTCAGAGAAGGTATAACAATATTGATGCTTTTTTTAATGTGAGAGAAACATGGGTACACTGGTTCTGCAATTTTAAAATCATCAGGAAATAAAAATATAAGAAGCAATGCCACATTTTTATTTTATAGAATGGAGATTAGAATGGGTTTCAGTAATTCTTCTTGCTCCTATTCATTTGAAATTACAGTACCTAACTGTTTTTTCTCATAAATGCCACTTCAAGTGATGCTTTATTGCCTTCGGCTATGAAAGAGGACAATACATTTTAATTTGTATTGCTATAATTAAGCCTGAAATTTGATTTGATTTGATTTTTATATAGTCTCCCTGGTCAGGCATTGTGATGATGATATTTTGCTGTTCAGAATTCAGGACTACAAAAATACTATTTTGGCCAGAGTAATGTGACTGGTGATGCAAGATTTGCAGTTCTAACAGGTGTTATTTTCTCTCTGTCACTTTCACCAATCTCATAGGTTTTGGGTTTTTTTTTTTTTTTTTTTAAGTGAATTTCAATGTCATTTTTCCTCACTTAAATTCCAGGTATATGATACAGATAATAGCTGGACTTTAGGGTCATTTAACTTTAACTGTAGTACCAAATCCTTTAGCTGATGGAGAACAGCAGTACCTTAATCCCATTTTATCCTGCAGGAGATTGACTTTCTCTGGTTCCATTTGATGACAAAAAAACCATGAAAGGCAGAACAAACTCATATTGCTGTGGGCAACTATTTTTTGATAGAAGTCAATCCCTGTCTTTTTCAGGGAGCAGGTGTCCTTTGTCTGGCTATCACGTGCATTCCATGTGGTTATGAAGAGAGCATTGAGTTTTGGCAGGTCTAGACTTTAAAATATCGGGAGGAATAGCACGTGCTTGGTTGGCATCCTCAATCTTTTGGGATTTCTGGGATGTGCTCAGGCACATCATTCCTTAGTTCACATCCTCTTCTCTCAAGACTATCAAGTTCCTCCTTCCTCAAGATCATCCAGCAACATTATTTTCTTGGCAGCAGGACCAAAACTTCTACAAACAGGCCTACCAAGAGCCTAGCCTAGTCTAAATGAAGTATGTAAAGAAAGATGGAAATGAGGTTTTTAGGATAATTCACATCCAAATTTAGGAAAACGGGATATCTTTCTAGAAATACAACGCTTTTCAATTCTCAAGGCTCTCAAAGCTTCATTTTAGAATTTTGCTGATATTTCTTTATCTACTTTTTCCTGGGTTTTGTACCTATTTTTTAAGTTAGTTCTGGTTTACAATTGCACAACATTCAAAGAAAACAAAAGTAAATACTCATCACATTTGTTGTAGCTCATTAACCTACTTTTGAGACGAGGTTTGATATTTTCCTAATCGTTATGGGGTATACAGAGCGTTTTTATTCATTCCAAAGATACTTTCCAACCTACCTAACACAGTTTTATGTGAAAGCTAGTGGAGAATCTATATTGCTTGCAGTGAACAACCCAGCAGCAATCAGAGAATGTCCACATTATAAGGAGTTCCCATGGAGATACTATGAAGTACAGCTGTTTCACAAAAAAAAGAATTTAACTGGTTTTGGTTGTTTGTTTTGTGTTTGGTTCGTTTGGGGTTTTGGGGTTTTTTTTTTTTCTTTGGTTTGGCTTTTTTTGTTTTGTTTTGGGGTTTTTTTTTTTTTTTTTTTTTTTTCCTTTTTTGGTTCTCTTTTGTTCGTTTGAGTATTTTGGGAGGATTTTTTTTTGGTTTTTATTTATTTATTTATTTATTTTAACTAGGCAGTTTCCACAAAGTTTTTCCAAAAGACAAGTCTTTCTACATCTACTTTTAAGGTCATTAATATCTGTCTTCTACCCCAAAAGACCTTTTGAAAGTTAGACACATTTTAGTTGTACTTTCTGGGCTTAAGCACTGCTGTTCTCTTGCAAAGTTCTCGTTTTCTTTCAGGTCACACAAAAATTTTGTTAGAATTTGTAAAAACTCCATACAAAGCATTCCACCCCAACCACCCCTATGATATAAGGTGGCTACAGGACTTGAAGTCAGATGTACACCTATTGGAGCCCTTGGAAGAACCATCCCACATATCAACCTCTTCATAGACATACAGAAGGTTCAGAACCTGAATTTCCACAGGTTTTCTATTTTTCCTACTAATAAGTAAGCTTCTCAGATTACCTGGGTTCAGGTTGTAAACTGGAGAGTGATAGGAAAAAATCAACAAAATGCTAAAGGAAAGAATAGGGTTACTTTTTCAAAGGTTTCTTTAAGCAATTATCTTATACCAATGGTTTGAAGAGTTGATGTGGTTTAGAAAATTTTCAAAGTTTATGTGGGTGAAGGAAGGAAAAAAAAACTTCTTCCAATTTTCTTCTAATACAGTTCTATAGAGATGTGGTTTAGACAGAGCATGCAGTTGATGACAGACAAAGAAGCACAAATTTGGACAGAAATACTGGGGATTAGGTTTCACCTCATTGGCAGGGTGTCCAAGTGTATGGAGGCCAGACAAGCAAGGATAAGGAGAGAAAATTGTCCCTCTTATTTCAGAACTGTGCTTTATCCATCCCAAAGTGGAGTGAATCAATAGCTGCACTTGGCCTTCTCTGGTTGGAATGCCCGGATATCTCATCCCCTGCCATTGTGTCAGGCAGACTGTGTCGGCAAAAGGGATAAGGGACAGGAGCCTTCCCAGAAGTAGCAAAGTGTGCATTATCCTACCTAAGGAAGTTCTGGATCAGTACATATTTGAACGTTTTGCTCAGTTTTGCTAGAATAGGGTTTTTCTTTGACGCTCCTTGTCATGGGATTGGAGACTTTTCCCAGGGATAAGTTGCTGTCTGTTACCACAGCTGAATTTGTCTAGATGCTTGAAAGCAGTTGCATGGTACCAAGGCATGAATTATTGAATTCCTCAAAAGTGGAAGAATGGAACATTCATAACATCAACTGTTACATTGCTGAGAGACTTGACAAGATTTTGATCTTTCCTGTCTCAGCTTGAAGTGGTGGATCTGAGGAGGACGGAGAGCAGCATGTGGCTGCCACATCAAAACCCAGGAAGCTGCAAAGGTGCTGCTGATCTTGTAACCTACCACTAGCGAAGCAAAAGGCAGTTGTCCAAAAGTGCTTGCATTCGAATATTAGTGTGAATGGAATGGCAGGAGTGTGGTAAGGTACTGTTTTCTATCAGTTTGCAAGCAGTGCACACAATCCCAGTGTGGCTCGGCTTGGTTGTTCGCCTTGGAAGGTGCCGCTCTCTCCGGCTCCCGGAGAGGAAGAAGCGGCTTCTTCTTAAGCGCGCAAAGAGCATTGTGCCGGTCGCAGAGCACTGTGCCGGTCGCGGTGTGCTCGAGCGCTGCTCCTGCCGAAAGAAGCCAAGGAGACCGGCGCTTAGCTCGGGCGAGCTCCGTATCTTCGTCTTTTAGCGTCTCTTGTTGGCTATATCTAAGCAGTGTCCCTGCATCTCTCCTGTAGGCGCCTTTTAGGAGAGCAGTGGAAGGCCACCATTAGGTCATGCCTAATCTATCTGTTCTCCAGGCTGAACAATCCCCATTTCTGCAACCCGGCCTCGTAGTTGAATTCAGGATCCTTAGTTCTGCTTTCTTCCTCTTTTATGCACTTACAACTGCTCTTTCACCCAGGTTTTTAGTCATTCTAGGAATTGGGAATATTACAGCCATCACCATGGAAAACAAGTAACTTTTGAGTGCTCTTTACCCATCCCATTATGTTAATTAGCAATACGATAAACTCTGCTGAAAATTAGCAAAGTTCAAAACTGTCAGCTGGGAGTGATTTTTCTCTCATCTCATGTGTCATCATATCTCAGCTATTATCAATATTTGGATTGTTTCTGAATAAACAATAAGTGGAAATAAATGGTCTTTTCATCTGTTGTTATGTATAGGAAAGATTTTATTTTGAAGCTTCAATTCTCACAACTATAAAATGCATTTTAAAAATAAAGGGCAGATGAGATAAGTAAGTGAGTACAAATGTACCTCTGAAAGACAATATGATCCCAAAACCAGTTATAAAATAATTTTCACAACTACTGAAAGAGCTAACTTTAATATCTTAGATGTCTGAAAACATAAAAGGCTCATGATTAAGCATATATTGGCATTATGTTTGAGAAACTTGTCAAAACAACCCATTTTTAATTTCATGATTTTTAGCTTTCCATTGATAAAAAGCTTTTAAACAATGTCCTAGGTGGGGTCCTGGTAGTCACTGAAACAAACACAGTCACTTACAGGCATGAAATACCACTTGGTAATCTAGCACATTCAAGATTGCAAATATTGAATAATTGACATTAATCGATATTGCTGTTGACCTCATCTGTCTTCTTGTTTCAATCTAAGAGGGAACAAAACATTATCTAACTTCTGCCAACAGAATGGCAGGTATCACAGAAAGGAAAAATTCTTAATTAAAGGCAATTATGAAAATGTGGTCAGAAAGATGATGGTTTCCTCTGTATGGCCTCATCAAGAGCACACACTCACTGGAGAAACGTCACTTAGTCAGTGATGAAATGCAGAAGCTGCATTAATGCAGATGTCGCCTTGCTCTGCTCCTCAACTTCTTGAAGTCTTGGGAAGTCCATTTCCTTTCAGCATTGCTGCCTGACACTCAGGTAGGAGCTGCAGAGGGGAAGTGCATGCTGGGCTGATCTTTCCGTCGGGCACAGATTTGGCTTCCAAGCACATCTTTAAAAGAACCGTAGAAACATTCATGTAGAAACACACAGGTTTCGCCAGGAGCATTTTCTAGATCTGTCCCTAACACACTAACCTTGTTCCAGTTTCCTAAGCAATGTCAACAAAAAGAACAGTAAATCCTTTTCACATCATATTGTGCAGACACACTTTAGCTATACAAATAGTCTTTCTCAACTCTTTTACCTTTTTAGAATTTCTGTAGGTTCCTAATGTTTCTTTTCAGCATGTGTTTTCTTCATTCTTCATTATACACAGTTTACTCTAATCAGCATTAGTGTTCTGTTTAACATTGTATTTCATTTTCCATACACTTAATTTTATTCACTGTACACACATCTCTCTTAATCCATTTAATGACTAATAATCTTGATGTGGCTTCTGTGTCTTTGCAATGATTATGGTTATATGCATTGCAAGAAAATGTTTTTCTGTAAATATAATTGGTAGCCCTTGTTGTTTTTTCAGGAGGACTAATAAAACTGGTTAGCAGGCACATCTTCTAGTTGGAGCCTGTCAGAACCTTTACCTATGTTTTTGTCTTGGGCATGGCCATGACTGTCTTGCAACATTTGTGAAGCTCTCTGCAAATTTTCCTATTTCTCATTCTTTCGAATCACAGAATGCGTAAGGTTGGAAAAGGCCACTAAGATCAAGCCCAACTATTAATTTAGTGACAACAAGTTCACTGCAAAACCATGTCCCCTATCAGCACTCTTTTCTGAACGCTTCCAGGGATAAGGATTCCACTGTTTCCCAGGGAGGACGGTTCCAGCGCCAAGCAACCCTTTCAGAAAAGACATTTTTTTCCCCCTAATATCTAATCTTAACATAATATTTATAGGATATTTGGTGTTGAATGAGTTTCATATCTCTTTCCTGTCCAGAAAGACAAATATCCTTCATGAAAAAAAAAAAGGTGAAAAAGCCATTCTGAAAACACTATTATTTATAGAAGCAAAAATTATTCTGTCTAACTGAGAGAGATACCCAGTACTCATTATAGCACAGGAAGTGAACAGAGAATATCCTGGTCTCATTGCTGCACACTCTTTATATCACACTGAGCTCTGGTCTTCTGCAACAGCTTGTGCTGATCAGTTGTGCAGGATTTTGTGCCTCTGTTAAAAGTATTCACCGTCCCAGATTTTCTGAATGTTAATTCAAGATAGCCTGCTCTTTCCTAAATAATGTGTGAGTGAAAGTAAGTCAAATGAAACAAAACAACAACGACAGACAAAAAAAAAAAAAAAAAAAAAAAAAAAAAAAAAAAAAAAACTGAAAACATAAACCCAAACTAAATAAACTCCAACAATATAAAAAACACCCCCAAAACCCCAAAACCTGAAACAAATGGAAGCAACCCAAAGGTTTTTATCTCCTTATGTACTAGTTCCTTTACTCCAGAAAGTTCTTCTACTCCACGGTTGTACTGCAGTTTAAGTGCTAAACACTTCACTGAGTTTAAATTTCTATTCATTCCTACCCACTGTAGCTGCTGTATTCTGCTGGGTTTTCTCTTTTCACCTAATCATGGGAAGATGACTAAGTAGCATCAGTTCTTAGACAATGAAATTGAATGATTCTTCCAACCTATGAGTTTTGGCTCCTAACCAGAAGGCATACTGATATATCAAGTTGTTTGACACAGAGAGATGCTGTCAAGCTATTTCTAAATGCACTTTTAGATACTAAAGTTTCAGATTGGCAGCATGATGTTGCATTCCTAATTGATGTCAGATGCTCGTAATCACTGTTGACTTTAGGAGAGTTCATAAGTAATGCCTCCCCGTATGTTTTTAATGAATAATTTTCTTCTATCCTGTAAATGAATCTTCTCTGCTGTTGGCTTAGTTAAAGCAGTCTTAAGAAGTGGTGGTATAAAATCAGGCCATCTCAGACAACTGATACAATAAGAGCATTATTAATTCATATTGTAATCTCAGGAGACTATTCCTTTGATTTCATATTTTCCTATTTTTATCAATTCTTTGAGGAAAATGTATTTTGGAGTTTCAGGATGAATGCCAAAAAGAACAGCATTTGAGGACCTATTTGATTTTCTCTGTATTCCCAAGTCCTACAATAGTGATGTTATGCATGGTTGGGATAAACTCAGTACTCAGAAGAGGTTCCTTACCCTGAGCTTGCATCTGGAAGACAGAACCTCTTTTAATATATTCTAATATATTTTTATTTTTCACATCAGAGTTTTTGATTTAAAAATACGTAAAATGCCAAAGTACGTGTAGGTATATGCATATCCAGGCTATAAAAACATCCTTGTTCCTATTACTTTACAGCTTCAGCAGAAAAGAAAAGCATTGCAACAAAGAAATCCATATACAGAGAGATTAAGATTTATTATGCCGATGAGATTAAAATAAATTATGCGGTCTTCTGTTAGATACACATGAATTGATAACCAGTAATTTACTTCAATTGAATAATAACCAGTTCAGAAACTTATCCCTTCTCTGGATCAGATTGGTGGATCTGAGCAGTGAATATTTAACCTGAACAGAACTATGGTGATTTACATCACCTGAGCATGCAGCTTGCCTTTTGGTCCAAATATCTGGGCACACTCCCTGCCATTTCTATGGATTTAAATCTCTCCTCACTAAAAAAAACTCATTGCCTGGTATTTCCTCTTGCAGAGTGGAGATAAATAGCAGGGACAGTATATTTTGCACATAGTAAAATAGTCTTGCTTTCCATCTCTCTTGTAATGAGAGACCATGGAGTAAAAATCTACAGGCAGACAACAGAATCATAAAATCATGGAATACTTTGGATTGGAAGGGACCTCAAAGATCATCTAGTCCCAAAGCCCTGAAATGGGCAGGACACTTCCTACTAGGTTACTTAGACACCCATGCAAACTGGCCTTGAACACTTCCAGGGATGGAGCAGGCACAGCTTCTCTGGACAGCCTGTTCCAGCAGCTCACCACACGCACAGCAAAGAATTTCTTCCTAATATCTAACCTAAATTTCCCCTCTTTCCATCTGAAGCCATGCTCCCTGTCCTATTGCTACAGTTCCTGGATCCATCTCCAGCTTCCCTGTAGGCCCCTTCAGATACTGGGACCTTCTTTGAGGTCTCTACAAAACCTTCTCCTCTCCAGGCTGAATAGTCCAAACTTTCACCCTGGAAGTTGATCCTTATTAACTTCATGCCTTCCTTTGGACTTGCTCCAGCAGTTTCATGCCCTTCAAATTTTGGGGACCCCAGCCCTGGATACAGCACAGCATGTAGCTTCTCCCAGCAGGGCAGAGGGTAGAATCTCCTCCTTTGACCTGCTGGCCATGGGGCTTGGATGCAGCCCAAGATTTGTTTGGCATTTTGGGCTGTGAGCGCTCACTGCTGGTTCACGTTGAGTTTTTCATCAACCAACACCCCCAAGTCCTTCTCCTCAGTGCTCCCAATCACTTCTCCACCCAACCTGTGGACATGTCTAGGATTGCCCTGACCTTCTACAAGGTGTAGAAACTTGTACTTGGCCTTGTTGTTGAAATTCTTGATGCCCACACAGACCCACTTCTCCAGCCTGTCAATGTGCCTTGCAACCTTGTCACTTGTGCAGAGCAGGTTTTGCTGGAGAAGAACATACGTGCACATCCACCCTACTGAACAGTGTTAGTTGGAAATTATTAAGGGTTATTTTATACAATGCTCTTGTCAGAAGGTGTGTACCAGCAGTCTCTGGACAGTCTGACCACCCTGCAACTGTCCTTCGGTGTAATATTCCTCTGGAAAACCCTCTCTCTAAAGTCTTACATTTTACAAAAAAAAGTACAAAGGACGCGCGAGGGAGCAGGAGTACAGTGCTGGATGCTCCCGGAGAAGCTTCTCGTAGGCTGCTAATTTAGGGTGCAACAAGTCACCAATTAACTCTTTTCCTGAGAGTTAGTTGATGCAGTGGTCTAAGAGTTTCCTTCCTCCTCTTCTCCAAGGTGCTGGCAGAGTCACAGCATGCCTCTGAAGGAGTGCTGCTGAACGGAGCTCTGTGCAGTCCAGAGGAATTTCCTGGGGCTGCAGGGAGTACTCAAAGTGGCAGTGAGGTGGTAAGTGTAGGGCCATGATTCGGGGATGAGCTTAGCATGGCTGTGTTGGGATTATGCTGCCAGTGCCACCTCCCTCCCTGCCAAACTCCAGAGAAAGTTCTTGACCACTTGCAGAGAAGCATAAAGTTAACAATCAGGTGTGCTCCTGTGGCCAGGGCAGCCCTGGAGGGAGAAAGAGATGGGGAGAAGGAGATATTGGGAAGGAGGGTTGAAGAAGAGGGTGGTTGAGAGCAATCAGAGCCTGCTGGAGCATCCACGGTGCTGGCCATCCTTTACATTGTGCATTTTCAAATACTCAAAATTTGGTTTTTTAGGAACAAGAATTCTACTACTCTTTTTCGATTAAAACCTTAAGGGAAAAGGGTTTTCCACCTTCTGCAAAACTCCTTATACATCACTCAGATTTTCTGAAGAACAGATGACTGTCTATAGGAGTGAGTTCTAACAAGGATGGTCTCAGAAGAAACACGTATATAATTTCAGAAGTAATTTTCAAATTTAGTAAGCCAGATCCAAGTGGCTGTACTTAAATCTCCTACTAGCCATTTGGCTTCTAAATCATGAGGCAGAATCATGAATAACAGATGTTTTGTGATGAGGAGTGACTAAGAGCTGAGTACTTCTTTGAGATCTGAGTATTTTAGACCATGACAGCCTTCTAGGTAGCTGGGCATAAAAATTACCCTTCTTCCTCCTGCTCTCAAATCTTATGCTGGAGATGAGAGTGTAGTTTGTTATTGCTACTGAGACTTTTGCTGGAATTTTTTAACGTCTCCCTGTAATTTTTTAGAGAATCAAATTTGATTTCTTCCCTTACTTCTCCCATCTTCAAGAAGTCTACTTTGGAAATATAATGAGCTCTTCAGCATTTTTAGTTTGTTCTGCTTTGAAGAAAAAGCACTGTAAATCACCTAGAAAATGCTTTCCATGGAAAAATATTTTCCAAGCAGATAAAATTCACCCTGTCAAAAGCACTTCTCTCCACTGCTGTGATGCATGCAAATTTTGTTTTACAAACAAAGGCTTTGGTTTGAAAATGAAAGAAAGGTTTCACTTCACTGACTGACATTATTTTGCTTGGCTTTATAGAAAACTATTAGAAGGCTAAAATCATCACCTACAATTAATGATGCGTCAATGTTTACACAGGTCCATTCATATGATGGTACAACCTGGATAGAGATTATCTCTTTCAAAGTGGGAAAGGCAGGCTCCTACTTCGCACTGCTTAAGCTGTAGCATCTCAATGTTAACAGAGGGTTAAATCTGCACTGGTGAAAATTGACATGAACATATTGATTTTGATTAAATATTGTTACAAGGCAGATTTTACGCTGCATGTTTTCCTCGTCTCAGTGTTTTTGAATTTCTGAGGCTTGTTTTGTTAATTCCAGTACTACTTAGATTTGATCCTAACTACCAAAAAAAAGTGCATCTTTTAAGAACTAGCTTGAATTTTAAACCATGAGAGTGATGCTGTCATTCTCTGCCTAGAACTTTAGGACTGACATCTCTTTTATGTAGAAAATGTTCTGTGGGTTCCTAGCTTTGCTGTTGCACTGTGAGTAAGGTGGGATTCAGGCACCTGGTGTTCAAAAGAATGGGAGTCATCTACACCTTCAGCACTGGAATTGGTCTGCTAGAGGCAACAGGTTATAGACCGTCCTGATGCAGTGGCGAGTCTTGGTGTAAAATTCAAAGTCAGCCAAGACATGCAGCATGTAGTGAACTATCAGTTAAAAGGGCAGAATTGTTAGATTAGTTATACATGATGTGGGCAGTTCTTGATTTCATGCTGAACATTGTAGACATAAGAAATGTGACAGTATTCACTGTCACACAGCAAATGTATCTTTCTGTTCATTTCAGTTCCATCACAAAAGAGCATTTTTTGAAAGTTTCTTTGATATTAACTCCTGTGAAGTAATAAAAGAAAACAGTGGACTCCTAGTGATAAAACAACTCAACAACAAAAATGATTCAAATTCTGAAAAGTTGAACAATGTTCAAACTTTGGTGCAATCTCGTGAAATCCAAAATGTCAAAAAGTGTAAAAATCTTGCAAAGACATATAGGGTCCATCTTATTAAGGGTGTGTGATTAACAACAGAGATGTTTGTGAAATGGAGGCTCGACTGGAGCTTTATCATTTCAGTGCATCAGTTAGATAGTCACTTGATGCAATTAAATGACTCTACTTGATAGAGCAGGCAGCAAAATTTTAATGGGCATTTGCCTTCTACATTTTCCTCTAGAGATGGAGGTTTTTAATAGGAAAGACTGTGGCCAGAAAATCTGGAGAGGAGCAACGTACCATAAAACTGGAAAGTAGCTTGTCTTGCATCATTTGCTTTTCTGCAAATACTACCTCATATGTGTACAGAAAAAACCAAAAACCAACAAAAATCAACTAGAAAAAGTACTCTTAAACATATAATGGGGTAATAATAATAGGTTTTTAAAACTCTGCAGATTGTCTTTTCCAAATTCCTCTCCCAGCCATGTCCTAAAGAACATTTTTTCACAGAGAAAATGGCTGCAAGATTGATGGAGTTCCATTCAATAATCATATGTTGATTAGCATACGCTTAATAAAAAGCTTATTAACACATGCTCCAGTCTAAGCATGTCACTCAGAGAAGGTATAACAATATTGATGATTTTTTTTTTTTACTGCGACAGAAACATGGGTACACTGGTTCTGCAATTTTAAAATCATCAGGAAATAAAAATATAAGAAGCAATGCCACATTTTTATTTTATAGAATGGAGATTAGAATGGGTTTCAGTAATTCTTCTTGCTCCTATTCATTTGAAATTACAGTACCTAACTGTTTTTTCTCATAAATGCCACTTCAAGTGATGCTTTATTGCCTTCGGCTATGAAAGAGGACAATACATTTTAATTTGTATTGCTATAATTAAGCCTGAAATTTGATTTGATTTGATTTTTATATAGTCTCCCTGGTCAGGCATTGTGATGATGATATTTTGCTGTTCAGAATTCAGGACTACAAAAATACTATTTTGGCCAGAGTAATGTGACTGGTGATGCAAGATTTGCAGTTCTAACAGGTGTTATTTTCTCTCTGTCACTTTCACCAATCTCATAGGTTTGTTTTTTTTTTGAAATTTTTAAGTGAATTTCAATGTCATTTTTCCTCAATTAAATTCCAGGTATATGAGACAGATAATAGCTGGACTTTAAGGTCATTTAACTTTAACTGTAGTACCAAATCCTTTAGCTGATGGAGAACAGCAGTACCTTAATCCCATTTTATCCTGCAGGAGATTGACTTTCTCTGGTTCCATTTGATGACAAAAAAAACCATGAAAGGCAGAACAAACTCATATTGCTGTGGGCAACTACTTTTGATAGAAGTCAATCCCTGTCTTTTTCAGGGAGCAGGTGTCCTTTGTCTGGCTATCACGTGCATTCCATGTGGTTATGAAGAGAGCATTGAGTTTTGGCAGGTCTAGACTTTAAAATATCGGGAGGAATAGCACGTGCTTGGTTGGCATCCTCAATCTTTTGGGATTTCTGGGATGTGCTCAGGCACATCATTCCTTAGTTCACATCCTCTTCTCTCAAGACTATCAAGTTCCTCCTTCCTCAAGATCATCCAGCAACATTATTTTCTTGGCAGCAGGACCAAAACTTCTACAAACAGGCCTACCAAGAGCCTAGCCTAGTCTAAATGAAGTATGTAAAGAAAGATGGAAATGAGGTTTTTAGGATAATTCACATCCAAATTTAGGAAAACGGGATATCTTTCTAGAAATACAACGCTTTTCAATTCTCAAGGCTCTCAAAGCTTCATTTTAGAATTTTGCTGATATTTCTTTATCTACTTTTTCCTGGGTTTTGTACCTATTTTAAGTTAGTTCTGGTTTACAATTGCACAACATTCAAAGAAAACAAAAGTAAATACTCATCACATTTGTTGTAGCTCATTAACCTACTTTTGAGACGAGGTTTGATATTTTCCTAATCGTTATGGGTATACAGAGCGTTTTTATTCATTCCAAAGATACTTTCCAACCTACCTAACACAGTTTTATGTGAAAGCTAGTGGAGAATCTATATTGCTTGCAGTGAACAACCCAGCAGCAATCAGAGAATGTCCACATTATAAGGAGTTCCCATGGAGATACTATGAAGTACAGCTGTTTCACAAAAAAAAGAATTTAACTGGTTTTGGTTGTTTGTTTTGTGTTTGGTTCGTTTGGGGTTTTGGGGTTTTTTTTTTTTCTTTGGTTTTGCTTTTTGTTTTGTTTTGTTTTATTTTTTTTTTTTTTTTTTTTTTTTTTTCCTTTTCCTTTGGTTCTCTTTTGTTCGTTTGAGTATTTTGGGAGGAGGATTTTTTTGGTTTTTATTTATTTATTTATTTATTTTAACTAGGCAGTTTCCACAAAGTTTTTCCAAAAAAGACAAGTCTTTCTACATCTACTTTTAAGGTCATTAATATCTGTCTTACCCCCAAAAGACCTTTTTTGAAAGTTAGACACATTTTAGTTGTACTTTCTGGGCTTAAGCACTGCTGTTCTCTTGCAAAGTTCTCGTTTTCTTTCAGGTCACACAAAAATTTTGTTAGAATTTGTAAAAACTCCATACAAAGCATTCCACCCCAACCACCCCTATGATATAAGGTGGCTACAGGACTTGAAGTCAGATGTACACCTATTGGAGCCCTTGGAAGAACCATCCCACATATCAACCTCTTCATAGACATACAGAAGGTTCAGAACCTGAATTTCCACAGGTTTTCTATTTTTCCTACTAATAAGTAAGCTTCTCAGATTACCTGGGTTCAGGTTGTAAACTGGAGAGTGATAGGAAAAAATCAACAAAATGCTAAAGGAAAGAATAGGGTTACTTTTTTCTCAAAGGTTTTTTTAAGCAATTATCTTATACCAATGGTTTGAAGAGTTGATGTGGTTTAGAAAATTTTCAAAGTTTATGTGGGTGAAGGAAAAAAAAACTTCTTCCAATTTTCTTCTAATACAGTTCTATAGAGATGTGGTTTAGACAGAGCATGCAGTTGATGACAGACAAAGAAGCACAAATTTGGACAGAAATACTGGGGATTAGGTTTCACCTCATTGGCAGGGTGTCCAAGTGTATGGAGGCCAGACAAGCAAGGATAAGGAGAGAAAATTGTCCCTCTTATTTCAGAACTGTGCTTTATCCATCCCAAAGTGGAGTGAATCAATAGCTGCACTTGGCCTTCTCTGGTTGGAATGCCCGGATATCTCATCCCTGCCATTGTGTCAGGCAGACTGTGTCGGCAAAAGGGATAAGGGACAGGAGCCTTCCCAGAAGTAGCAAAGTGTGCATTATCCTACCTAAGGAAGTTCTGGATCAGTACATATTTGAACGTTTTGCTCAGTTTTGCTAGAATAGGGTTTTTCTTTGACGCTCCTTGTCATGGGATTGGAGACTTTTCCCAGGGATAAGTTGCTGTCTGTTACCACAGCTGAATTTGTCTAGATGCTTGAAAGCAGTTGCATGGTACCAAGGCATGAATTATTGAATTCCTCAAAAGTGGAAGAATGGAACATTCATAACATCAACTGTTACATTGCTGAGAGACTTGACAAGATTTTGATCTTTCCTGTCTCAGCTTGAAGTGGTGGATCTGAGGAGGACGGAGAGCAGCATGTGGCTGCCACATCAAAACCCAGGAAGCTGCAAAGGTGCTGCTGATCTTGTAACCTACCACTAGCGAAGCAAAAAGGCAGTGGTCCAAAAGTGCTTGCATTCGAATATTAGTGTGAATAAAATCGCAGGAGAGTGGTAAGGTACTGTTTTCTATCAGTTTGCAAGCAGTGCACACAATCCCAGTGTGGCTCGGCTTGGTTGTTCGCCTTCGGAAGGTGCCGCTCTCTCCGGCTCCCGGAGGCGAAGAAGCGGCTTCTTCGCGCAAAGAGCATTGTGCCGGTCGCAGAGCACTGTGCCGGTCGCGGTGTGCTCGAACCGCGGCTTCTGCCGAAAGAAGCCAAGGACCGGCGCTTGGCTCGGGCGAGATCCGTACCTTCGTCTTTAGCGTCTCTTGTCGCCTACACTTAAGCAAAAAGCTTTTCCACTATGTCTCGCAAGGAGAAACTGTGCCAGTACAGAAATCATCTCCTATCGTGTTCTAGAGGTGCACGGAGCACTGCAGAGCGTTTTGCAAGAAGCAAAAAAAAGAAAGTAGTCCAAAACGACTTGCATTCGAATGTTAGCGTGAATAAAATCGCAGGAGAGTGGTAAGGTACTGTTTTCTATCAGTTTGCAAGCTGTGCACACAGTCCCAGTGTAGTTCGGCTTGGTTGTTCGCCTTTCGGAAGGTGCCGCTCTCTCCGGCTCCCGGAGGCGAAGAAGCGGCTTCTTCGCGCAAAGAGCATTGTGCCGGTCGCAGAGCACTGTGCCGGTCGCGGTGTGCTCGAACCGCGGCTTCTGCCGAAAAGAAGCCAAGGACCGGCGCTTAGCTCGGGCGAGCTCCGTACCTTCGTCTTTAGCGTCTCTTGTCGCCTACACTTAAGCAAAAAGCTTTTCCACTATGTCTCGCAAGGAGAAACTGTGCCAGTACAGAAATCATCTCCTATCGTGTTCTAGAGGTGCACGGAGCACTGCAGAGCGTTTTGCAAGAAGCAAAAGAAAGTAGTCCAAAACGACTTGCATTCAAATGTTAGCGTGAATAAAATCGCAGGAGAGTGGTAAGGTACTGTTTTCTATCAGTTTGCAAGCTGTGCACACAGTCCCAGTGTAGTTCGGCTTGGTTGTTCGCCTTTCGGAAGGTGCCCGCTCTCTCCGGCTCCCGGAGGCGAAGAAGCGGCTTCTTCGCGCAAAGAGCATTGTGCCGGTCGCAGATCACCTGTGCCGGTCGCGGTGTGCTCCGAACCGCGGCTTCTGCCGAAAGAAGCCAAGGACCGGCGCTTGGCTCGGGCGAGATCCGTACCTTCGTCTTTAGCGTCTCTTGTCGCCTACACTTAAGCAAAAAGCTTTTCCACTATGTCTCGCAAGGAGAAACTGTGCCAGTACAGAAATCATCTCCTATCGTGTTCTAGAGGTGCACGGAGCACTGCAGAGCGTTTTGCAAGAAGCAAAAGAAAGTAGTCCAAAACGACTTGCATTCGAATGTTAGCGTGAATAAAATCGCAGGAGAGTGGTAAGGTACTGTTTTCTATCAGTTTGCAAGCTGTGCACACAGTCCCAGTGTAGTTCGGCTTGGTTGTTCGCCTTTCGGAAGGTGCCGCTCTCTCCGGCTCCCGGAGGCGAAGAAGCGGCTTCTTCGCGCAAAGAGCATTGTGCCGGTCGCAGAGCACCGTGCCGGTCGCGGTGTGCTCCGAACCGCGGCTTCTGCCGAAAGAAGCCAAGGACCGGCGCTTGGCTCGGGCGAGTTCCGTACCTTCGTCTTTAGCGTCTCTTGTCGCCTACACCTAAGCAAAAAGCTTTTCCACTATGTCTCGCAAGGAGAAACTGTGCCAGTACAGAAATCATCTCCTATCGTGTTCTAGAGGTGCACGGAGCACTGCAGAGCGTTTTGCAAGAAGCAAAAGAAAGTAGTCCAAAACGACTTGCATTCGAATGTTAGCGTGAATAAAATCGCAGGAGAGTGGTAAGGTACTGTTTTCTATCAGTTTGCAAGCTGTGCACACAGTCCCAGTGTAGTTCGGCTTGGTTGTTCGCCTTTCGGAAGGTGCCGCTCTCTCCGGCTCCCGGAGGCGAAGAAGCGGCTTCTTCGCGCAAAGAGCATTGTGCCGGTCGCAGATCACCGTGCCGGTCGCGGTGTGCTCCGAACCGCGGCTTCTGCCGAAAGAAGCCAAGGACCGGCGCTTGGCTCGGGCGAGATCCGTACCTTCGTCTTTAGCGTCTCTTGTCGCCTACACCTAGGCAAAAAGCTTTTCCACTATGTCTCGCAAGGAGAAACTGTGCCAGTACAGAAATCATCTCCTATCGTGTTCTAGAGGTGCACGGAGCACTGCAGAGCGTTTTGCAAGAAGCAAAAGAAAGTAGTCCAAAACGACTTGCATTCGAATGTTAGCGTGAATAAAATCGCAGGAGAGTGGTAAGGTACTGTTTTCTATCAGTTTGCAAGCTGTGCACACAGTCGCAGTGTAGTTCGGCTTGGTTGTTCGCCTTTCGGAAGGTGCCGCTCTCTCCGGCTCCCGGAGGCGAAGAAGCGGCTTCTTCGCGCAAAGAGCATTGTGCCGGTCGCAGAGCACTGTGCCGGTCGCGGTGTGCTCCGAACCGCGGCTTCTGCCGAAAGAAGCCAAGGACCGGCGCTTAGCTCGGGCGAGATCCGTACCTTCGTCTTTAGCGTCTCTTGTCGCCTACACCTAGGCAAAAAGTTTTTCCACTATGTCTCGCAAGGAGAAACTGTGCCAGTACAGAAATCATCTCCTATCGTGTTCTAGAGGTGCACGGAGCACTGCAGAGCGTTTTGCAAGAAGCAAAAGAAAGTAGTCCAAAACGACTTGCATTCAAATGTTAGCGTGAATAAAATCGCAGGAGAGTGGTAAGGTACTGTTTTCTATCAGTTTGCAAGCTGTGCACACAGTCGCAGTGTAGTTCGGCTTGGTTGTTCGCCTTTCGGAAGGTGCCGCTCTCTCCGGCTCCCGGAGGCGAAGAAGCGGCTTCTTCGCGCAAAGAGCATTGTGCCGGTCGCAGAGCACCGTGCCGGTCGCGGTGTGCTCCGAACCGCGGCTTCTGCCGAAAGAAGCCAAGGACCGGCGCTTGGCTCGGGCGAGATCCGTACCTTCGTCTTTAGCGTCTCTTGTCGCCTACACTTAAGCAAAAAGCTTTTCCACTATGTCTCGCAAGGAGAAACTGTGCCAGTACAGAAATCATCTCCTATCGTGTTCTAGAGGTGCACGGAGCACTGCAGAGCGTTTTGCAAGAAGCAAAAGAAAGTAGTCCAAAACGACTTGCATTCGAATGTTAGCGTGAATAAAATCGCAGGAGAGTGGTAAGGTACTGTTTTCTATCAGTTTGCAAGCTGTGCACACAGTCGCAGTGTAGTTCGGCTTGGTTGTTCGCCTTTCGGAAGGTGCCGCTCTCTCCGGCTCCCGGAGGCGAAGAAGCGGCTTCTTCGCGCAAAGAGCATTGTGCCGGTCGCAGATCACCGTGCCGGTCGCGGTGTGCTCCGAACCGCGGCTTCTGCCGAAAGAAGCCAAGGACCGGCGCTTAGCTCGGGCGAGATCCGTACATTCGTCTTTAGCGTCTCTTGTCGCCTACACTTAAGCAAAAAGCTTTTCCACTATGTCTCGCAAGGAGAAACTGTGCCAGTACAGAAATCATCTCCTATCGTGTTCTAGAGGTGCACGGAGCACTGCAGAGCGTTTTGCAAGAAGCAAAAGAAAGTAGTCCAAAACGACTTGCATTCGAATGTTAGCGTGAATAAAATCGCAGGAGAGTGGTAAGGTACTGTTTTCTATCAGTTTGCAAGCTGTGCACACAGTCCCAGTGTAGTTCGGGCTTGGTTGTTCGCCTTTCGGAAGGTGCCGCTCTCTCCGGCTCCCGGAGGCGAAGAAGCGGCTTTTCGCGCAAAGAGCATTGTGCCGGTCGCAGATCACCGTGCCGGTCGCGGTGTGCTCGAACCGCGGCTTCTGCCGAAAGAAGCCAAGGACCGGCGCTTAGCTCGGGCGAGATCCGTACCTTCGTCTTTAGCGTCTCTTGTCGCCTACACTTAAGCAAAAAGCTTTTCCACTATGTCTCGCAAGGAGAAACTGTGCCAGTACAGAAATCATCTCCTATCGTGTTCTAGAGGTGCACGGAGCACTGCAGAGCGTTTTGCAAGAAGCAAAAAGAAAGTAGTCCAAAACGACTTGCATTCAAATGTTAGCGTGAATAAAATCGCAGGAGAGTGGTAAGGTACTGTTTTCTATCAGTTTGCAAGCTGTGCACACAGTCCCAGTGTAGTTCGGCTTGGTTGTTCGCCTTTCGGAAGGTGCCGCTCTCCGGCTCCCGGAGGAAGAAGAAGCGGCTTCTTCGCGCAAAGAGCATTGTGCCGGTCGCAGATCACCGTGCCGGTCGCGGGTGCTCGAACCGCGGCTTCTGCCGAAAGAAGCCAAGGACCGGCGCTTAGCTCGGGCGAGATCCGTACCTTCGTCTTTAGCGTCTCTTGTCGCCTACACTTAAGCAAAAAGCTTTTCCACTATGTCTCGCAAGGAGAAACTGTGCCAGTACAGAAATCATCTCCTATCGTGTTCTAGAGGTGCACGGAGCACTGCAGAGCGTTTTGCAAGAAGCAAAAGAAAGTAGTCCAAAACGACTTGCATTCGAATGTTAGCGTGAATAAAATCGCAGGAGAGTGGTAAGGTACTGTTTTCTATCAGTTTGCAAGCTGTGCACACAGTCGCAGTGTAGTTCGGCTTGGTTGTTCGCCTTTCGGAAGGTGCCGCTCTCTCCGGCTCCCGGAGGCGAAGAAGCGGCTTCTTCGCGCAAAGAGCATTGTGCCGGTCGCAGAGCACTGTGCCGGTCGCGGTGTGCTCCGAACCGCGGCTTCTGCCGAAAGAAGCCAAGGACCGGCGCTTGGCTCGGGCGAGCTCCGTACCTTCGTCTTTAGCGTCTCTTGTCGCCTACACTTAAGCAAAAAGCTTTTCCACTATGTCTCGCAAGAAGAAACTGTGCCAGTACAGAAATCATCTCCTATCGTGTTCTAGAGGTGCACGGAGCTTTGCAGAGCGTTTTGCAAGAAGCAAAAGAAAGTAGTCCAAAACTACTTGCATTCAAATGTTAGCGTGAATAAAATCGCAGGAGAGTGGTAAGGTACTGTTTTCTATCAGTTTGCAAGCAGTGCACACAATCCCAGTGTGGCTCGGCTTGGTTGTTCGCCTTTCGGAAGGTGCCGCTCTCTCCGGCTCCCGGAGGCGAAGAAGCGGCTTCTTCGCGCAAAGAGCATTGTGCCGGTCGCAGAGCACTGTGCCGGTCGCGGTGTGCTCGGAGCGCTGCTCCTGCCGAAAGAAGCCAAGGAGACCGGCGCTTAGCTCGGGCGAGCTCCGTATCTTCGTCTTTAGCGTCTCTTGTTGGCTATATCTAAGCAGTGTCCCTGCATCTCTCCTGTAGGCGCCTTTTAGGAGAGCAGTGGAAGGCCACCATTAGGTCATGCCTAATCTATCTGTTCTCCAGGCTGAACAATCCCCATTTCTGCAACCCGGCCTCGTAGTTGAATTCAGGATCCTTAGTTCTGCTTTCTTCCTCTTTTATGCACTTACAACTGCTCTTTCACCCAGGTTTTTAGTCATTCTAGGAATTGGGAATATTACAGCCATCACCATGGAAAACAAGTAACTTTTGAGTGCTCTTTACCCATCCCATTATGTTAATTAGCAATACGATAAACTCTGCTGAAAATTAGCAAAGTTCAAAACTGTCAGCTGGGAGTGATTTTTCTCTCATCTCATGTGTCATCATATCTCAGCTATTATCAATATTTGGATTGTTTCTGAATAAACAATAAGTGGAAATAAATGGTCTTTTCATCTGTTGTTATGTATAGGAAAGATTTTATTTTGAAGCTTCAATTCTCACAACTATAAAATGCATTTTAAAAATAAAGGGCAGATGAGATAAGTAAGTGAGTACAAATGTACCTCTGAAAGACAATATGATCCCAAAACCAGTTATAAAATAATTTTCACAACTACTGAAAGAGCTAACTTTAATATCTTAGATGTCTGAAAACATAAAAGGCTCATGATTAAGCATATATTGGCATTATGTTTGAGAAACTTGTCAAAACAACCCATTTTTAATTTCATGATTTTTAGCTTTCCATTGATAAAAAAGCTTTTAAACAATGTCCTAGGTGGGGTCCTGGTAGTCACTGAAACAAACAGTCACTTACAGGCATGAAATACCACTTGGTAATCTAGCACATTCAAGATTGCAAATATTGAATAATTGACATTAATCGATATTGCTGTTGACCTCATCTGTCTTCTTGTTTCAATCTAAGAGGGAACAAAACATTTATCTAACTTCTGCCAACAGAATGGCAGGTATCACACAGAAAGGAAAAATTCTTAATTAAAGGCAATTATGAAAATGTGGTCAGAAAGATGATGGTTTCCTCTGTATGGCCTCATCAAGAGCACACACTCACTGGAGAAACGTCACTTAGTCAGTGATGAAATGCAGAAGCTGCATTAATGCAGATGTCGCCTTGCTCTGCTCCTCAACTTCTTGAAGTCTTGGGAAGTCCATTTCCTTTCAGCATTGCTGCCTGACACTCAGGTAGGAGCTGCAGAGGGGAAGTGCATGCTGGGCTGATCTTTCCGTCGGGCACAGATTTGGCTTCCAAGCACATCTTTAAAAGAACCGTAGAAACATTCATGTAGAAACACACAGGTTTCGCCAGGAGCATTTTCTAGATCTGTCCCTAACACACTAACCTTGTTCCAGTTTCCTAAGCAATGTCAACAAAAAAGAACAGTAAATCCTTTTCACATCATATTGTGCAGACACACTTTAGCTATACAAATAGTCTTTCTCAACTCTTTTACCTTTTTAGAATTTCTGTAGGTTCCTAATGTTTCTTTTCAGCATGTGTTTTCTTCATTCTTCATTATACACAGTTTACTCTAATCAGCATTAGTGTTCTGTTTAACATTGTATTTCATTTTCCATACACTTAATTTTATTCACTGTACACACATCTCTCTTAATCCATTTAATGACTAATAATCTTGATGTGGCTTCTGTGTCTTTGCAATGATTATGGTTATATGCATTGCAAGAAAATGTTTTTCTGTAAATATAATTGGTAGCCCTTGTTGTTTTTTTTCAGGAGGACTAATAAAACTGGTTAGCAGGCACATCTTCTAGTTGGAGCCTGTCAGAACCTTTACCTATGTTTTTGTCTTGGGCATGGCCATGACTGTCTTGCAACATTTGTGAAGCTCTCTGCAAATTTTCCTATTTCTCATTCTTTCGAATCACAGAATGCGTAAGGTTGGAAAAGGCCACTAAGATCAAGCCCAACTATTAATTTAGTGACAACAAGTTCACTGCAAAACCATGTCCCCTATCAGCACTCTTTCTGAACGCTTCCAGGGATAAGGATTCCACTGTTTCCCAGGGAGGACGGTTCCAGCGCCAAGCAACCCTTTCAGAAAAGACATTTTTTTTCCCCTAATATCTAATCTTAACATAATATTTATAGGATATTTGGTGTTGAATGAGTTTCATATCTCTTTCCTGTCCAGAAAGACAAATATCCTTCATGAAAAAAGGTGAAAAAGCCATTCTGAAAACACTATTATTTATAGAAGCAAAAATTATTCTGTCTAACTGAGAGAGATACCCAGTACTCATTATAGCACAGGAAGTGAACAGAGAATATCCTGGTCTCATTGCTGCACACTCTTTATATCACACTGAGCTCTGGTCTTCTGCAACAGCTTGTGCTGATCAGTTGTGCAGGATTTTGTGCCTCTGTTAAAAGTATTCACCGTCCCAGATTTTCTGAATGTTAATTCAAGATAGCCTGCTCTTTCCTAAATAATGTGTGAGTGAAAGTAAGTCAAATGAAACAAAACAACAACGACAGACAAAAAAAAAAAAAAAAGAAAAGAAAAAACTGAAAACATAAACCCAAACTAAATAAACTCCAACAATAGCAAAAAACACCCCCAAAACCCCAAAACCTGAAACAAATGGAAGCAACCCAAAGGTTTTTATCTCCTTATGTACTAGTTCCTTTACTCCAGAAAGTTCTTCTACTCCACGGTTGTACTGCAGTTTAAGTGCTAAACACTTCACTGAGTTTAAATTTCTATTCATTCCTACCCACTGTAGCTGCTGTATTCTGCTGGGTTTTCTCTTTCACCTAATCATGGGAAGATGACTAAGTAGCATCAGTTCTTAGACAATGAAATTGAATGATTCTTCCAACCTATGAGTTTTGGCTCCTAACCAGAAGGCATACTGATATATCAAGTTGTTTGACACAGAGAGATGCTGTCAAGCTATTTCTAAATGCACTTTTAGATACTAAAGTTTCAGATTGGCAGCATGATGTTGCATTCCTAATTGATGTCAGATGCTCGTAATCACTGTTGACTTTAGGAGAGTTCATAAGTAATGCCTCCCCGTATGTTTTTAATGAATAATTTTCTTCTATCCTGTAAATGAATCTTCTCTGCTGTTGGCTTAGTTAAAGCAGTCTTAAGAAGTGGTGGTATAAAATCAGGCCATCTCAGACAACTGATACAATAAGAGCATTATTAATTCATATTGTAATCTCAGGAGACTATTCCTTTGATTTCATATTTTCCTATTTTTATCAATTCTTTGAGGAAAATGTATTTTGGAGTTTCAGGATGAATGCCAAAAGAACAGCATTTGAGGACCTATTTGATTTTCTCTGTATTCCCAAGTCCTACAATAGTGATGTTATGCATGGTTGGGATAAACTCAGTACTCAGAAGAGGTTCCTTACCCTGAGCTTGCATCTGGAAGACAGAACCTCTTTTAATATATTCTAATATATTTTTATTTTTCACATCAGAGTTTTTGATTTAAAAATACGTAAAATGCCAAAGTACGTGTAGGTATATGCATATCCAGGCTATAAAAACATCCTTGTTCCTATTACTTTACAGCTTCAGCAGAAAAAGAAGAGCATTGCAACAAAGAAATCCATATACAGAGAGATTAAGATTTATTATGCCGATGAGATTAAAATAAATTATGCGGTCTTCTGTTAGATACACATGAATTGATAACCAGTAATTTACTTCAATTGAATAATAACCAGTTCAGAAACTTATCCCTTCTCTGGATCAGATTGGTGGATCTGAGCAGTGAATATTTAACCTGAACAGAACTATGGTGATTTACATCACCTGAGCATGCAGCTTGCCTTTTGGTCCAAATATCTGGGCACACTCCCTGCCATTTCTATGGATTTAAATCTCTCCTCACTAAAAAACTCATTGCCTGGTATTTCCTCTTGCAGAGTGGAGATAAATAGCAGGGACAGTATATTTTGCACATAGTAAAATAGTCTTGCTTTCCATCTCTCTTGTAATGAGAGACCATGGAGTAAAAAATCTACAGGCAGACAACAGAATCATAAAATCATGGAATACTTTGGATTGGAAGGGACCTCAAAGATCATCTAGTCCCAAAGCCCTGAAATGGGCAGGACACTTCCTACTAGGTTACTTAGACACCCATGCAAACTGGCCTTGAACACTTCCAGGGATGGAGCAGGCACAGCTTCTCTGGACAGCCTGTTCCAGCAGCTCACCACACGCACAGCAAAGAATTTCTTCCTAATATCTAACCTAAATTTCCCCTCTTTCCATCTGAAGCCATTGCTCCCTGTCCTATTGCTACAGTTCCTGGATCCATCTCCAGCTTCCCTGTAGGCCCCTTCAGATACTGGGACCTTCTTTGAGGTCTCTACAAAACCTTCTCCTCTCCAGGCTGAATAGTCCAAACTTTCACCCTGGAAGTTGATCCTTATTAACTTCATGCCTTCCTTTGGACTTGCTCCAGCAGTTTCATGCCCTTCAAATTTTGGGGACCCCAGCCCTGGATACAGCACAGCATGTAGCTTCTCCCAGCAGGGCAGAGGGTAGAATCTCCTCCTTTGACCTGCTGGCCATGGGGCTTGGATGCAGCCCAAGATTTGTTTGGCATTTTGGGCTGTGAGCGCTCACTGCTGGTTCACGTTGAGTTTTTCATCAACCAACACCCCCAAGTCCTTCTCCTCAGTGCTCCCAATCACTTCTCCACCCAACCTGTGGACATGTCTAGGATTGCCCTGACCTTCTACAAGGTGTAGAAACTTGTACTTGGCCTTGTTGAAATTCTTGATGCCCACACAGACCCACTTCTCCAGCCTGTCAATGTGCCTTGCAACCTTGTCACTTGTGCAGAGCAGGTTTTGCTGGAGAAGAACATACGTGCACATCCACCCTACTGAACAGTGTTAGTTGGAAATTATTAAGGGTTATTTTATACAATGCTCTTGTCAGAAGGTGTGTACCAGCAGTCTCTGGACAGTCTGACCACCCTGCAACTGTCCTTCGGTGTAATATTCCTCTGGAAAACCCCTCTCTAAAGTCTTACATTTTACAAAAAGTACAAAGGACGCGCGAGGGAGCAGGAGTACAGTGCTGGATGCTCCCGGAGAAGCTTCTCGTAGGCTGCTAATTTAGGGTGCAACAAGTCACCAATTAACTCTTTTCCTGAGAGTTAGTTGATGCAGTGGTCTAAGAGTTTCCTTCCTCCTCTTCTCCAAGGTGCTGGCAGAGTCACAGCATGCCTCTGAAGGGAGTGCTGCTGAACGGAGCTCTGTGCAGTCCAGAGGAATTTCCTGGGGCTGCAGGGAGTACTCAAAGTGGCAGTGAGGTGGTAAGTGTAGGGCCATGATTCGGGGATGAGCTTAGCATGGCTGTGTTGGGATTATGCTGCCAGTGCCACCTCCCTCCCTGCCAAACTCCAGAGAAAGTTCTTGACCACTTGCAGAGAAGCATAAAGTTAACAATCAGGTGTGCTCCTGTGGCCAGGGCAGCCCTGGAGGGAGAAAGAGATGGGGAGAAGGAGATATTGGGAAGGAGGGTTGAAGAAGAGGGTGGTTGAGAGCAATCAGAGCCTGCTGGAGCATCCACGGTGCTGGCCATCCTTTACATTGTGCATTTTCAAATACTCAAAATTTGGTTTTTAGGAACAAGAATTCTACTACTCTTTTCGATTAAAACCTTAAGGAAAAGGGTTTTCCACCTTCTGCAAAACTCCTTATACATCACTCAGATTTTCTGAAGAACAGATGACTGTCTATAGGAGTGAGTTCTAACAAGGATGGTCTCAGAAGAAACACGTATAATTTCAGAAGTAATTTTCAAATTTAGTAAGCCAGATCCAAGTGGCTGTACTTAAATCTCCTACTAGCCATTTGGCTTCTAAATCATGAGGCAGAATCATGAATAACAGATGTTTTGTGATGAGGAGTGACTAAGAGCTGAGTACTTCTTTGAGATCTGAGTATTTTAGACCATGACAGCCTTCTAGGTAGCTGGGCATAAAAATTACCCTTCTTCCTCCTGCTCTCAAATCTTATGCTGGAGATGAGAGTGTAGTTTGTTATTGCTACTGAGACTTTTGCTGGAAATTTTTTTAACGTCTCCCTGTAATTTTTTTAGAGAATCAAATTTGATTTCTTCCCCTTACTTCTCCCATCTTCAAGAAGTCTACTTTGGAAATATAATGAGCTCTTCAGCATTTTTAGTTTGTTCTGCTTTGAAGAAAAAGCACTGTAAATCACCTAGAAAATGCTTTCCATGGAAAAATATTTTCCAAGCAGATAAAATTCACCCTGTCAAAAGCACTTCTCT
>JALJVW010000286.1:0-46538 GCA_024865655.1 Emberiza elegans
ACAAATTAGGGGGAAATTCAAAAGGAGTCCCCTAAAACAACCTTCAACCACCCCTCCCCAATACCGGGTCTGGAAGGAATTCCTCGGAGGAGCACAGTGGAAAACAAAACCTATTTATTGACAAATGACAAAGAACACTCCCCAACACAAGAAAGAAAAGAAAACCAGGCAGTGCTGTGGAGGGCGCTTGAGCTTCTCGCAGACTTGGGGGTCCTGGACGTCCCAGGTCAGGTCCGGAGCCGGTCCAGTATCTTCAGGGGGGGTAAGAAAGAGGGAACGAAAGAAAGGAAAACAAAAAACCAAACAGCACAGAAAAGCAGAAAAAAAAGCAAAAAAAAGCAGCTATCGGCTAAGAGCTGAGGCAGGAGCGAGCAAGCAAGCAAGCAGCAGCAAGCCAAGCCAAGCAGCAAAAGCCAAAAGCCAAGGTGCCCAGTCCACCTCACCTCTTCCTTGCCTGCACAGCAAAGCAGCCCCAGCACAGGTTCTGGAGTCCCACCTCTGCTCCCACCATGGGGTTTGTTTGTGTCGGGCTGGCTGCCCCAGCCCCAGCCCGGGGCACGGTGGGTGCTGGGGGCTGTTGGCAGGGCCAGGAGCCCACTCCCATTTCATGCCCAGCCCAGCCCATCCCCAGCCCTGCCAAAAGCAGCTGGGCAGCGACTGAAGGATCAGCTGCATCCACCCCAGCAAAGGGGGAACCTTTGGTTCCCGGCCAGGCTGTGCAATGCCCAAATCTGGGAGCACCCTCTGCATGTGGACTCATCTGCAAATTCCCTGTGGAGCCTGGCTTTGAAGAAGGTGCCACAATCCAAGTCCATCATCTTCAGCTGGCCAGTGGCCAGGTCCAGGAAGAGGTTGCCATCCTTGATGTCATCTGACTGTCTCCAGCAGCAGCAGCCCCACCTGGTACAGCTTCTGCAGGGGCTCCTTCTCCTTCCCTGGGGTGAGACCAGGCTCTCAGGGTTCTGCCCAGGGCCCCAGCTGTCAGGGAACCAGGGGGCAAAACCAGCTCAGATGGTGGCCACCAGTGCTGGGCAGAGCAGCTCAGCTCCAGCACAAGGGCTGTGTGTTCCCATCTGATGAGCCCTGGGCAGTGACACAGGCAGGACAAAAAGTCTGGGTTCCTTTGCTTCTCATTGCCAAGGCATGTGTGGAGCTGGAACTTACCAGGGCCCTGCATCAAAGTGTGCCTGTGGCTCTCTCCCTTCTTCTAGGGCAGATGAATATCCTGCATCCAAGGATGACAGAACAGCTCTTCCAATGAGGGCCTTTCCAAGTCCAGCATGGATAAACACCGCCTGATCAGATCTTGGCACTCTGGGCACAGAAACCAGAAACTGCTGGGCAGTTGGAGAAGGCTCCTGTTGGCTTTGCCCCTTTATTCCCATGCCCAGGCCATGCTGGATGTGCTCAGAGCTGGGCCTAAACTTTCCCATCCATTCCCTGTTTTGGAGGAGAGCAGGAGAGCAGGACATGTGCCACCTCCTCAGCAGCTGCCAGAGCGGGATGCCCACGAGCCCGCTGCTGTCTCCCAGCACTGGGATTCCCCCTGTGCCCAGAGATGAGGATCCACCTTGAGAAAGCCCTTGTGGCAGCAAGAGCTGATGGTCCCAGCTGATGTTCTGGCCCCTCCTGAAAGGGTGCTTGGTTGCAGACCATCTGGTGCAGCAGGATGCCCAGGGACCAGATGGTAGCTGGCCTGCCATAGTACCAGCCACAGTGGGTCCATTCCGGGGGCTGTATGACCGTGTTCCTATGGAATACAGATGGAGTTCATCAGGGGGATGCTGCTGCTCCCAGAGCCTGGCCCCAGCATCCCTGGGCGTGCGGGGGCTGCCCCAGTGGCACACAGGGTGACCCACTGCCCTCTCACCAGCACCTGGGACTTGTGTACAGACTTGGGGTTGGGAAAGAAGCCACTGGTGCTGGAAAGAGGCAGAACCCTCAAGGAAGGCCCAACCATGACAAGGAAAATGACCCACTCAGTGCTGGGAAAAACCATGCTCTCATTTTCTCTGCTTACATTGCCCCAAAAAACATTATGAACCCAAACCAAACCAGGTGAGTGGAGCAGTCCAAGCCCTTTCTCACCTGCACACCAAACCGGCTGGGGCACAGGTTCTGGCCCCCTCTGCTACCCCCACCCACAGGTGTTTGTGTTGGGCTGGCTGCCCCAGCCCCAGTTCCCAGTTCTGGGCAGAGTGGTGGGCAAAGGCTGCCAGCAGGGCTGGGCTGGCTCCCCCACCCAGCCCTGCTCAAAAGCAACTCAGCTGAAATCTCAGTGCCATGAAGGGCAGCAAAAGAGAGAATCCCTGCTGCCACACCCAGCTTGGGCTGTGAATTGTTGGGCCATGAGATGCTGGGACCAGGAGCACACCCTGTGGGCTCAGCTGCAAAGTGGGCTCACCTGCAAAGTGAGTGTAGGCTGTCTCTTGCAGGTACCAGCCAAAGTCAATCAATTTGGCCCGGTGGCCTCCACCAGGATGTTCTCTGGTTTGATGTCCCTGTGCAGGACCCACCCAGCTGGTGCAGTGCCTCTGGGCCTCCAGCACCTGGCGGAACAGCTCCCCTGCCTCCTCCTCGGGCAGGAACCCCTGCCCCAATGAAATGCTGCAAGGTCCTTGAGGCGGGTAACCAGGCGCTCCAGCACCATCAAAGATATCGCTGGGGAGCTCAAGCCCTCCAGCAACCTGGACCACACCAAGGAAGCCAGTGGACACCTTGGCCAGCCACGATCTCAGGGGACATGCGCTGGTGCCGTTGGGCATCGGGAGGACCCACGATGCCGTCAGTGGGGCTGATGCTGTGCGGGGCTTCACCCCCAGCCAGCCCGGGATGCTCTGCGCCCAGGCGCTGGCCCCACGCCCGCTCTGGGGGGGCGGAACCGGCTTCCAGGAGGGCCTCGGCTCATCCCGCCCGGCACGGCCCGGCTGCTGCCGCTGGCCCCAAACAATCATAAAACCATATTGTGCCGGATGTTCTGGAGCCTGGCACCCCTTCTAGTGCAGCCACAGTCCAAGCCAAGGGCAGGACTGGCCAGCAGCATTCCGCCCGGGGCAATCGGCCCCAGGTCCGCCTCCTCCTCCTCCCATGCGAAAAAAACTGAGGGGCCCGCATTTTTGCCAGAGGAATGGAGAAAATGGTTAGCAATAGGCGCTGCCGTACCCTTTGCTGCCTGGCGAGCCCAGCCTGTCCCTGCAGTTCCAGGCCCTGTGCGCCCCTTCCCAGCCGCCTCAGTGGTGGAGTCACTTCTCGCCGGGGCCAGCCGGCCCACAGTCGCCCCCATTCCCCGCCCAGATTTTGCCCAGGCCAGATCGGGCTGTTAAAGGGTGCCTGGGTTTTACTGACCACCCCTTGCAGCGCCCAGCTCCCGGATCATCTTGTGGATGGGGATCCGGCATCTCGGGCCCTGCCCAGGGCGGTACTGCCCTGCAGTGCACTGTTGAGGTGGCAATGGGGGGCCGGGGAGGGCGCCCCCCGGCCCCAGGCAAGAGTCCCGGGGCAGAGGATTCTCAGATAGTCCAGCCAAGGTAGGCAATTGGACGGCCGGGGCCAGGCACGGCTATTCCAAAGCCGGGTCCGTTTGAGGGCCTTAGGCCTTTGCGAGGCATGGGAGGAGAGACTGGGAGAGGAAAAAACACGGAGGAAAGGGACCAGTCGCCAGATCGGCGGGACTGGACGGGAGGACAAGCAAGCTCACCTCAGTCAATAAAAGTCAACTTTGCTGATCCCCACTGCTCCAGCAATGGAAACAGGTTCTGTCCCCAGTGCATGGGCATGTTTGTCCCGTGTCCGTTTCCAGTGTCAACCAATGCTGCATAGTGAGCCTGGCTCTGATTGCAGGCCATCTGAAAAAAAAAAAAAGACAGGGTTTTCCCGTGTATAGCCAATGGTAGAGTCTGGAGGGTCTAAAGCCAGATTGTCCTTCATGGATTGGGAGGATGCCTTAGAAGTTCCTTCAGCAGAGGGGAATCGGGACATGCAGGTCAAACACATCGGATGCATTCCTGAATGCAAACCCAACTTGGTTTGTTTCATTTACCTGTTTTCATAAAAAAAAAAAAAAAAAAAAGTGCAGGGAAAGCAAACTGTGTATAGCTCATGGTATTTGACAGTGTCTAAAACGCTTTCCCAAGTCATGGATCTTAGAGGTGAGATCCATTTCACAAGATGGATGGGATGGAGAAGAAGTTCAAAGGGGAGCATAAAAATAAATAGAAAAAACCATCTTGGTTTGTTTCTTTCTGTTTTCATTTCATTTCCTAAAAACTGTTTCAGTTCTTCCAGAATCTTGTCCACAGTCCTGTTTTCTTTCAGTCCTGTGCCTGGAGAGGTTTTCAAGCTTCTTTCACAAGATTGGAGCAATGCAGCAGAATTCCAAATGTGCCACCAACTGCAGCAACAAAGAGGACAAACGTTTCACAAACTTTCCAGCATTGTTCTTTTGCTAGGGCAAAAAATTCAGTTGGGCCAAGTTGGCACAGAAGCTTTTTGACAGTGTTCAGTTCACATTTTCCTGGTGGGCTACCAGGAGTTGTTCCATCAATGAGAGCATTTCATGAATGCTGTTTGTTCAGAGCCTGCAGCCAGAAACTGCATTGATGGAAATTCAACACCCCCCTGGATATCTTGAAATCATGTGAAGATGATCTTTGGGCTAAAAATTCAGGAGTTTGTTCCCAGTGTTCTGTTCAGATAGCCCTGCATCTCATGCATTGATATAAATGACAGTCAGTTCATGAAAGGGGAGAACCAAGCCTGTTTCTGAGATCCAAAAAAAATCTGCAAAAGGAGAAATGCAGGGAATAACTTAGAGAATTATTGCATTGTACAAAGGATTTTTTTTTCTAATAATTTCAATCCATTCCCTCTTCTTTCCTTTCCTAAAAAGGCCATTTCATCCCAGAATTCCCCATGGTTTGTGAGATGTTGTGGTGTGCAATGTCATTTTTCCTCCCCATCATTCATCAGATCCATCCTCCCTTAGTTCGGTCTTAAGCTTACACTTTCATCCCAGATCCCCCTTAGCCCAATCCTGTCTGTCAAACTTAACATTCATTCATGGGCAGCATTGAGCCTGGGATGTCAAATTCAAAGGATGCCCCCCTCTGGCCTTGGAATTGGTGAAGTTTAAATCTCCTGTTCCCTTTCTGCCATGAGAAGCCCTCAGGATCTACCTGGTTGGTGGCAAATTCCAAGGCCTGACCCTCTGCCCTGCCCTGGCTCCTTAGCCCAGACCCCATGTCATTTCTCTGTTTGAGGAGCATTGCCATTATCCCCATGGACCTTGGGCTCTCTGCAAGTCCCAGTCTATTGGATGAAAATTCTTTAAAGACCTAAGGACTCATGAGGAAGTTTGTTTCCAGTGCCCAGACATTCTTCTGCCTAACTGCCATGCTTTGAGCCCCTAGCTCTGTGGTGAGAACAGCTCTGCTGCTCCTGGCCAAGTTCAGGGAAACCTCCTCAGGCTGACAATTTGTACATATTGGAAGGAGAGGAGGTGAAACCTGAAAAAATGGCCCTGGCCTGAAAGGAGCAGGAGGTTTGAATCAGACACATGAGCTGCCCATTTGGGGCTAATGAAGGGGAGGGGCTCTGGGTGCTCTGCTGCTCCTGCCAAGAATGGGCAGGGGCCAGGGGCCTGGGCTGGGCTTTTCATCCCCTGGGCAATTATGGGAAATGGCCTGAACCCTGAGCTTGTGGAAGTGCCTCTGAAAGATGCCCTGTTCCTCTGCAGGACACTGAAACTGAAGAGGAGCCTGAGTTCTGGGGCAGCCTTTCTCCTGGTGGAATTTTTCATTTGATGGGACACTGGAGAGGCAATTTTGTGATGGCCTCTGTCAGTTGAGCAGGAGGTTTGTATCTTACATTTCAAAGCGCCCATATTGTTGGCATTATTTGCCTTATGGGCTTGCAAATGGCTCAGTGTGCAGCTGAGCTCCTTCTTCAGGGAGCTCCCTGGCTGGGCTCAGCTTCTGCTGGGCCTGGGCATCCAGGCTGGGCTCCAGCTGGGATCAGCAGCAGCTGGAAATACCTCTGGGCATCTCCAGCCACAGCTGCTGCTGCTTGGAAGGAAACGAGCTGCAGCCCATCAAGAAGTTCTGGTTTCTCTTTCTCCTGGTGGATTTTTTCATTTCATTTGACAATAGAGATATATTTTTCTGTGATGGCCTGTTATGTATATTTTCAAAGGCCACCTATTTCAGCAGCAGCAGCAACAGGGCTGTGTTTGAGCACTGCAAATGTGGCCTGTGTGGCTGCTTTATTCTCCTTGACTTAGTGCTCAGGGACTTGAGAGCATTTCAAGATCTGCTAATCATGATGCCTGTGACCAAAAGCCTGAGTTCACCTATTTCCAGGCTGGGGGCTATGTACAAATCACCAACAGGATGGGACTGCTGAGGAACGTGTCTCAAAGCTGTTTATTTTCCAGCATCAGTCTCATTACATGCTTATGAGAATGGGAAGATGCCAGCAGCTCGTGTCCTCGGCAGCACAAAGAACTCAATGTTACAACTTACTTTAAATGTTTTTTTACCAATCCCACAAAGCAAAAGCATATTGACAGTAGTTCTATCCAACCGCTATAAGCACACGTACCTTTGGTTAAAACAATGCTTGCTTATTTCAAATACAATACCTGCTTGTGAGCCTTAAAACACAATGCACAGAGCTCAAGCTTAGAACCTCCTAATATCTCACTAGATATACTTTTCTGTAGCTTAGGGATTTATTCTGCCAAGACTTAATACAAAAACCATTTTTCTATTTGTCCTTACTTTCTACTTTATATAACTTTTCTGCTGACAAATCTTATGGCTACCGCTTAGCTCTAATCACAGTTCTGCTGTCTCTGAGGCCTGCCTTTTGCAGCTTTCCCAAAACCCTCTGATTTTGAAGGATTCCCACATTCACTGTCACAAAAGCACTCTGGGTAGCACTGATCAAAAAAAGTCAATTGCAGTTTTACAGATAAATTTCAAGTGGCAAGCAGAAGAGTGGCAAGAGCAGCCATGATCTCCAATTCCCAAGGCAAAGGCAGCAGCAGCCTCCTGCTGTCACCTCAGGGTGAGTAAAACAGTGCTGAAAACAGCGCTGGAACCCGATCCTTTCTTTCTCTGAGGGCTGGCTCAGGGCAGCACAGGCGGGCCCTGAGCAGTCAGGGCTGTGTGTGGGTGATTGCTGCTCTAGTCCAGAACTGAGCTGGAAAAAGCCCTTGGGAGCCGAGGCAGGAGCAGGCGGGAAGGGGCCGGCGCTGCTGCTGCTCCTGGCCGGGAGCCCCGGCTGGGCCGGGCCGGCGCCCCCTGCGCTGCGGCTGCTGCTGCTGCCAGAGCCGGGCGGGACTCGGGGACAGGGAACGGACACGGGGGGACAGCAAAGGCCTGGCGGCTGCAGGGATGGTGGTGCTGGGGCCAGCGCCAGCACAGAGCTTCAGCCCGCAGTTAACCCTGAGGGAAACGCTGGGGAAAGGCTCCATTTCAGCCTTTCTTTACTCGTGGCTGTGAAGGGACTGAAATAAAAGGAGAACAAGCAGGGCTTGACCCCTTCTCCTTTGGGAGGAGCCCCAGGCCTGGGGCTGTGAGGGGCCATGAGGGGCTGTGAGGGGCCATGAGGGCTGTGAGGGGCTGTGAGGGGATGAGAGGCCATGAGGGGGGGCTGTGAGGGGCTGTGAGGGGCTGAGGGAGCTGTGAGGGGTCCTGAGGGGCCATGAGGAGTTTTGAGGGGCCATGAGGTTCTCTGAGGGGCCATGAAGGGCTGTTGGGAACCTTGAGGGGGAGAAGGTCTCTGAGAGGCTGTGGGAGGCCAGGCACCTCATGGAACAAAGGATCCATTATGACACTTTGGAACCAAGGAGACTGTTGTTTGCAGTACAGAACCTGATGAAACCAATACTCCATCGTGACATTCTGGGGCCTCATGGAACCATGGAGACCATTATGACATTTCAGGACCCACTGGAACCAAGGGGCCATTGTGACACTGCAGGGCCTCATTTAACCAAGGGCTCATTGTAGCACGGCAGGGCCTCATGGAATCAAGGGGATCATGGTGGGGGCTCCATGAGACCACGGGGACATTCTGACTTTGGGAAACCAAAGAGACCATTGTGACACTCCAGGGCTGCATGGAACTGAGAACTGATGTAACAGTGAGGAGCCCAATAGAATCAAGAGGCCATTCCATACTTCAGGGCTTCATGGAGACAAGGTGCCCTTGTGGCACTCCAGGGCTTCATGGAATCCTGGAGACCATTATGGCACTTTGAGGCCTCGTTGAATCAAGGGGCTCTGCAGGGCCTTTTGGAACCAAGGAGCTCTTTGTAAAACTGCAAGGCCTCATGGAAGCAAGGGGCCAGAGTGCCACAGCCATGCCCTGGGGAACCAAGGGTCCATTGTGATCTTGGGGAGCCCTAAAGAACCAAGGGGCCATTGTGCCATTGCACTGTTCCATGGAACCAAGGAATCCATTTTGACACTGCAAGGTCTCATGGAAACAAGGGGCCATTGTGCCACTGCAGTGCCAAGGAGACCTTTGTGATATTGCTGCGCCTCATGGAAACAAAGATGTCTTGTGATACTACAACACATGGCCTCATGGAAGCAAGGGGCAATTGTCATATTACAGGGCCCCAGGGATGCAAGAACATGGAAAAGTTCTGCTTGGCTCGGCTCGATTGGTCCAGCTGACCTTGGCATGTTAAGGGTTGCTTCACATCTAGCCCTGGAGTTCTGTGCTTTCCTTCCTGTGGGAAAGAACTCTCCTCCTCCAGGGGTTCATTGCTGAAATTAGGATTCTACCTCCATATTTGATTCAATCCAAGGATTGTTCCTATATGAAACCTGCAAGAACAGACAGCTCTCGGTGGCCTTGGCATCTTGGGGGCCACCTCTCATCTGCCTTTAAAACACTGGGGGGCCAAGCTTTTCTTTCCATGGAAGAAACATCTTTAATGACCAGGTGTCCATAGCCAAAACTGGAAATCCGCCTCCAGAATTCCTTATATCCAAGGACAGCTCCCAGATAAAAGCTGCCAGGACTGTCTAGGTTCCCTTGGTTTCCTGAGGGCCAGCTCTCACCTGTCTGTGAAACACTGGGGCTCTGTACTTTCCTTCCTATGGAAAAGAACTGTCCTTCTCATCCAGGTGCCCATGGACAAAACTGGGATTTGGCCTCCCAAATTCTGTCTATCCAAGGATTGCTCCCAGACAAAAGCTGCCAAGACAAACAGGTCTGGCTGGCCTTGGCTTCCTTGGAGCTGCCTCTGATCACCCTTTGAAACACTGGGGCTCTGCCCTTTCCTTCCTGTGGAGAAGAACTGTCATTCTGGTCCAGGCACTCATGGCTGAAATGGAATTCCACCTCCAAAACTCCACAAATATCCAAGGGTTGCTTTCAGACAAAAGCTGCAAGGACAGACAGGTCTGGCTGGCCTTGGCCTCTGGTGACTGCCTCTGATCTGCCTTCAAAACCCTGGGGCTCTGTGGTTTCCTTCCTGTAGAAAACAAGTGTCCTTCTTATCCAGGTGCCCATGGCATCAAGCACATGAGCACTGTACAGGGACAGAGGAGCTCTGTGCTCAGTGGGGTGGAGACTGAGGACAGCAGAGGAGAGCCCTGGGAGGGACTGAAGGGTGGTTTCAGAGATGGTGGATTCTTTTGGCAGAATAGAAATAGATAGAAAAAAGAAAAAATTAATGTAAATTACCACTTGGTAGGTCCAGACAGGACAAAAAGAGAAAGGAATTTTGCTCTCAGGGCAGGGCTGTGGTGCAACACATCCCCCAGAAGGAGTCTGGGTCAGCCCAAGGCTTTGTGTGGGCAGGCAGAGGCAGGCAGGAGGCAGAGCTGTCAGCAAAGGAAGGGCCCAGCCAGGTGGGGCAGCCAGGGGATGCCGACAGCCTGCAGGGACAGAGGCGCAGGGCAGGGACAGGGAAGGACAGCCTGGGCTGCACAGGGCACAGGCATGTGCAGCAGCTGCAAGACAGCCCTGCCAGAGCCAACTTGGGCAGCACTTTGGCCATGGCTGCTGGGCCTGGGCCTGAGCCAGGAGCAGGAGACAAGTGACCCTTGCAGGCCTGGGGCCTCATTGCCTCCTTGGCCCTGCTCAGCAGCCTGGCAGGGGCCGCCCCATGCTCCTGCCCTTGGCATTGCACATCCCCACATGCCAGTGCCCATCCCGGGAAGAGCCCTGAGCAAGGAGGGAGGGACAGCATCTGCCTGGCCAGGGGCTGGGACTCAGGCCTTGGCCCTTTGCATTCCTCAAACACATCCAGCTTTGCTCAGCACCAGAGATGCCTCTGCCTTGTTTGTGCCCAGCTGTCATCACTGCCTCCAGTATTCTGCTCTAACTGGAACCTGGGGACACTTTCTCAGTCGTGTTCCTCAGTGAGACCCATTAAAACTTCAAGAAACTTTGAAGTTTCAATTTGAGTTCTTGAAAAGGTTTTTGAACACTCTCTCAGGGACTGAGTCTGATGTAAATAACAGCAAAGCCCCAAGAGGCTCATTAAAGTCCTTGTGCTGTGTCTGTGCTGCTGAGCTTTAAAGGAACAGCTCTTCCCAGGACCAGCTCCTCTCCCAGCCCAGCAGGGCTGAGGGCTCTGCCTGCAGGCACTGAGGGGACAGGAGCCAGGCAGAGACAGGCTGAAGGCAATCAGGATTGGGAAGACATTGAGCTGAGACTTCACTGGGGGAAAGATCTTCACAGCCCTCTGCACGGTGAGTGTGTGGGTGCAGGGCAATGTCCCCTGTGCTCCTGGAGGGATCTCCTGAAGCCAGCACACCCCACAGCCTGGGGGATGTGTCAGGAGGACTCTCCCAGTTTCTCTGTGGCACAGGAGGAGGAGGAGGAGGAGGATGTGCTGCAGAGTGGGGCTGCCCTGGGCACTGTCAGAGGGACAGGGCAGGACGGCTCCTGCTGCCAGGGACGGCTGCAGGGGCTGAAGCTGGGGCTGCAGCCAGGGCTGCCCAGGGCTGTCCTGAGGGAGCAGCTCCTGCAGCCCTCAGGGCTCTTGGCCAGCCCAGGGCATGCTGCCACCTGCCAGCTTGGGGCAGCTCTCAGGGCAGAGCAGGGGCCTGGCAGCTCCCCATGGACGCTGCAGGGCCAGACCTTGGAGCCTGGATCCATGGAGCCACCCCATCAGGGCAGATTCCTCCTGCAGGGTGGAGATGGTGCTGCATGGCCAGGGCTGCTCTCAGCTTTCTCCTAAAGGGAAAGGAGGGGGGCTGTCAGCTTTGGCTGTGTCACTGAGACTCCTGCACTGTCAGCCTGAGGGGGCATCAGCAGATGGGCCTCAGATCTCCCTCAGAAAGTGCTGCCCTCCTCAGCCTCTCCTGTCCCCTCTCCCAGCACAGACAGCAGCAGCAGTCCCACCTTGGCTTGCAGCAGCCTCTGTTTGTCTGCCCTGCCCTTAAGGCCCTGAGGGCCAGGGAGATGCCCTGGGCAGTGCCCTGTGCTGGGAGGGGGCTCTGCAGGGCAGAGCTGAGCTGAGCCCCCAGGGCTGGGCTGGGCTCTGGCAGCACTGGCAGGGGACAGGGCTTGGATAGAGAGAAACAGCTCCCAGTAGGCACAACTCCAGGCAGCTGGGAGAGCCAGACCAACCCTTCTGGGAAAGGCATCCCACTTTCCTGTCCCTCTGCTGCAGGGAAAGAGCTGAAGGGTGACACAGGATGGATTTTAAACTGGAGTTTCTGGGAAAAAGTCCACTTTTTTTTTTCTCAGTCTTTTTAAAGTTCAGACAATCCTGAACTACTCACTGGAGTGAAATTCCAAAAGGCACTCCTGTCTCTCATTCTGATTCCTGCCATTCCCATCCCTTCACCCTGGCAGCTCTGGGGCACCTGGAAGATTTTGTTTTCCCCTCTCAGGACTGGCCCCTGTGTTCAGGCTGAGAGCAACTGACTAAAAAGGGCACTCCCAGGTGTCCTGCAGGCCAAGGTCCAGCTCCTCACACAACATTGGCCAGCAAAAAAGGGCTCAAAAAAAAAAGCTGAAGGAATTTCCCTCAGAAAAAGACAAGGGGCAATTTTGTGGCAGGAAAGGGTCTGAAAAAAAAGGGCTTTGACTTTGACTCAAAGAAATTCCCCCCAGTTGTCAATGTCTTTCATCCTGAACAGTCCTGAAATGCCCAGACACAGCAAATGTCCAACAGCAGCTCCATCAGGCACTTCCTCCTGCTGGCATTGGCAGACACGCGGCAGCTGCAGCTCCTGCACTTCTGCCTCTTGCTGGGCATCTCCCTGGCTGCCCTCCTGGGCAACGGCCTCATCATCAGCGCCGTAGCCTGCGGCCACCACCTGCACACGCCCATGTTCTTCTTCCTGCTCAACCTGGCCCTCAGCGACCTGGGCTCCATCTGCACCACTGTCCCCAAAGCCATGCACAATTCCCTCTGGGACACCAGCACCATCTCCTACTCAGGATGTGCTGCTCAGGTTTTCTTCTTTCTTTTCTTTATGTCAGCAGAGTTTTCCCTCCTGACCATCATGTGCTACGACCGCTACGTGTCCATCTGCAAACCCCTGCACTACGGGACCCTCCTGGGCAGCAGAGCTTGTGCCCACATGGCAGCAGCTGCCTGGGCCAGTGCCTTTCTCAATGCTCTGCTGCACACAGCCAATACATTTTCCCTGCCCCTGTGCCATGGCAATGCCCTGGGCCAGTTCTTCTGTGAAATCCCACAGATCCTCAAGCTCTCCTGCTCACACTCCAACCTCAGAAAAATTTGGATTTCATTGGTTGGTGTCTGTTTAGCTTTTGGTTGTTTTGTGTTCATTGTTTTCTCCTATGTGCAGATCTTCAGGGCTGTGCTGAGGATCCCCTCTGAGCAGGGACGGCACAAAGCCTTTTCCACCTGCCTCCCTCACCTGGCTGTGGTCTCCCTGTTTCTCAGCACTGGCTTTTTTGCCTATCTGAAGCCCCCCTCCATCTCCTCCCCATCCCTGGATCTGGCCCTGTCAGTTCTGTACTGGTGGTGGTGCCTCCAGCCCTGAACCCCCTCATCTACAGCCTGAGGAACCAGGAGCTCAAGGCTGCAGTGTGGAGACTGATGACTGGACATTTTAAGAAACATTAAACTGCTGGCCAGTTTTCTGCAAATCACTTGAAATAAAAGTCATCTTTGATAGTTCTTGTTGGAGTTTCATTTTGGAGGTTTTTTTTCTTTGTTTTAATTTTTTAATATTGTCCCTAAACCAAGGCCATTGTTTCTGCCATTTCTCATTTTTTTCTCTCCTCCCTTCACTGTGACCCCAGACTGTGTCAATGAGGAGCTGTGCTCTCAGTGGCTCTAAATGAACTAAAGGATCTCCCAGCAGAGTTTTCACCAGAGATCCCCCTTTTGTTCCCTTCTCTGGAGCTGCAGCAGCAATGTCTGTGTGCAGAGCTGGGGCAGATCAGGGCTGGCACAGCAGCTGTGCCCAGCAGCAGCAGCAGCACTTGGTGTTGCCAGTGCTGCTGCCGTGGCCCTGCCCCGCTGCCCTGGTGGCCCTGGTGTTGCTGCAGGGCCTGAGTGCTCTCGGGGCTGGGCACAGCCCTGGGGGTGGCAGTGCCGGGGCTGCAGCAGGGACAGGCCATGGGCACTGCTGGGGCAGCGCTGACGCCTCAGCCCAGGCCCTGGGGGCTCCAGGCTCCTTGCCCAGGCTCTCTCAAGAACACGGCCAGGCCAATGCTCAGCACAGAAACCCCCGTGAGCAGCCCCAGGCTGGCCGTGGGCAGGCTGGGGGCAAACAGCATGGCTGGGGCTCTGCAAGGGCCCTGGGGCAGATGGGAAGGAGCAGCAGAGCAGGGGCTGATCCATCCCCAGTGCGCTGCACAGCCCAGGGCAGCGTCCCAGAGCATCCTCATGGAGCTGCCAACAACATCCCCCCTCTGCAGCCCTGGCCTCTGCCCCAGCTCACACAGGTGCCCCATCCTTGCAGGCACAGACATGGCAGCACTGGCTCAGGAGCCCCTGTTTGCATTGCACAGAGCAGGGGGAGCACCCCCATGCTGTTGGTGTGGGGACATGAACCTGAGGGAGCACAAATGCCATCAGCCCCTGGGGCCAGCAAGGGCTGGGGGACACCAGGGAAACCACTCAGGTTTATTGGGACAAACCTTTGAGTTCACCAGTTCTAACCTGCACCCTAACACCACCCTGTCTGCCCTGAGCCTCCAGATTATACAACCCCAGCTCCCTCATGTCCTTTCAACCAGACTTCTGTTCCAGACCCCTCACCAACCTCGTTCCTTCTCTGGACAGGGCTCCAGCCCCTCCATGGCCTGCCTAAATTGGGGGCCCAGAACTGGACACAGCACTTGAGGTGTGGCCTCACCAGTGCTGAGTGCAGGGGAAGAATCACTGCCCTGCTCCTGCTGGCCACACCATTCCTGATCCAGGCCAGGAGCCATTGGCCTTCTTGCCCACCTGGGCACACTGCTGCCTCATGTCCAGCCTGCTGTCCATCAGTGCCCCAGGTCCCTTTCTGCCTGGCCGCTGTCCAGCCACTCTGTCCCCAGCCTGTAGCACTGCAGGGGTTGTTGTGGCCAAAGTGCAGGACCCAGCACTTGGTCTTGTTCAACCTCACCTTGTTGGATTTGGGCCCTGGATCCAGCCTGTCCAGGTCCCTCTGCAGAGCCCTCCTACCCTCCAGCACATCCACACTCACACCCAGCTTGGTGTCATCTGCAGATTTGCTGATGCTGGACTCAGTCCCCTCATGCAGATCATCAGTGCAGATATTGAAATCCACGCTGGCTGGCTCTGATCCCTCGGCCATCCTGTGGGTGCCCTGTGATGGCACTCAAGGTGATCTGTTCCATCACCTTGCCGGGCACCCAGGTCAGCCTGACAGGCCTGGAGTTCCCCAGCTCCTCCTTCCAGCCCTTCTTGGGGATGGGCTCACATTGGCACCTCCAGTCCTCTGGGACCTCCTTGCTTAGCCAGCACTGATGGTAAATGATGGAGAGCAGCCTTGGGAGCTTATCCACCAGCTCCCTCATCCCCCTGGGATGGATCCCATCTGCTCCCAGAGACACCTGTGAGCATCTGAGTGGCTCAGCAGGTCCCCAGCTGCTTCCTCCTGGATTACAGGGGGGCTGTTCTGCTCCCTGTGCCCATCCACCAGCTCAGGAGAACACTTGTCCTGAGGACAACCTGTCTGATTTTTGAAAACTGAGGCAAAGAAGGGGTTAAGTACATCAGCTTTTTCCTCATCTTTGGTAACCATATCTCCCCTAATAATGAATGGTGATTGTCCTTGTACCTCTTTTTGCCATTAATGTATTTATAGAAACATTTTTATTATCCTTCACAGAAGTGGCCTGGTTAAGCCTTAAGATTTCACCTCTCTAATTTTCTTTCTGCATGACCTAACAACATCCTTAAACATTTCCTGAGTTACCTGCCTCTCTGTCCAAAGGTGATGCACCTTCTTTTTTGCCCCAAGTTCCTGCAAAAGGCCCATCACATACAGAACGTCACCTGTTGGCTAAAGTACGCCTCAGAGGAGGAAAATACAAGAGTCTGTACATTAAAAGAGGGAAAGCAAGCTAGTAAAGTAAAAGAAGAAGAGGCTGGGAAGGCTAACAAAAACTGGGACCCCCTTGACCACTTACTTCCTCCTACCCTTGCAGTACCTCAAATCCTTCCTCCAATTCCTCTTGCTGTGGACCCAATTCCTCCTCCTCTCCCAGCTGTCATTCCTTTACCACCTCCTAACCCAGTTATACCTCCACCACCTTCCCTCAAACCCTCTCCTTACTCTCTTTACCCTTCACTACTGTCCCCTTACCTCTACCATCTCATGCACCCCTTATTCACCAGCAAGTTCCTGCTCTGCCTCCCCCAGCACAAATGAGAAGCCAAACAACATCTCAGAATCTCATGCCCAAGAGTGAAGTTAACCAGTCAGCCTCCACAGCTGATGTTGTAACACCTGGTCCAAAGAGGCTAAAGTGGAAAAATTGTTCCCCCTCAGAGAAGTTCCCATGGGCAGGGTGGCCAGTGAGATTGGGTTTGTAAACGCTCCCTTGACTGTGTCCGAAGTTAGAAACTTTAGGAAAGAAATGTGAAATTTAGTGGAAGACCCAGTAGGAATAGCAAATCAAATTGATCCATTTTTAGCCCTAATATTTATAGATGGGGAGAATTGAACTCCATCTTTAACATCCTATTTTCCCCAGAAGAGACTCGATTAATAAGAACTGCAGGAATGAAAATTTGGGTGTGAGAAAACCAACCTGGGCCCCCAGGTGACCAAAAAATGCCTTTAGTGGAGCCTGACTGGGACCCTAATCAAGAAGAGGGGAGAAGGAATATGAGAGATTACAGGTCCCTGATGGCCAGAGGGATAAAAGAATCAGTCCCTAGAGGCAGTAATACCAGGTTAGCGTTTGACGGCACCCAGGAAAAAGACGAGACCCCAGCAACATGGCTTAATAGGCTAAAGCAAAACTTCCAGATTTACTCTAATGTTGACCCAGACAGCCCAGAAGGCCAATCTCAGGTTCCCTGCGGTCAAGGATGACCCCGAGAATACTTTTTTTGCCAGCCTGGTGTTTCGAAGAAAGAGTCTGAATTCTTTGGCTCTGGTTTCCAAGGTTGTTTATTGTTTCTTATCTATAACATTTTTTTCTCTGGCCTGCCAGAGGTCAGAGAGAGGCACACTCCCCATCCCTGGGCTGGTGTCTACATTTTATACTATGAACTATGTGTACTTTATTTCTCATTATTTTCCAATACCTATCACCTATGTTAGACAGTCTACTTCTACTCTAAACCAATCCTAAAATGCCACCATCACCAAGAAGGTGGAGGCTAAGAAGAAGAAGGAAGAAGAATAGGACAACACCCAAGTCCCTCCATCTTGCCTCCAAGACCTCTATATAAAAATCCCCAAAATACCATTTCACACCCTGTGACAGATTCATTATCATTCTACTTAAACTTTTGTGACTTGTAATTCTTCATACAAGGTTGGTAATTTGCTCCATGGGTTAAGATCAACATCCCAGGTGTCTTTGGCTTCCTGCCAGGACTCCCCAGCCCCCTGCCAGGGGCACGTGTCCTCCAGGGCACCCAGAGGGGTGTCCTGGGTTCCGACAGGCCAAGTCCTTCTCAAGGTACAACTTGTAATTAAATCCTGGCCAGATATCAGATGAAAGTTAGAAAGAATAGAGGACTGGCAGGAAAAAAGTATTAATGAACTGCTGAGAGAAGCCATAAGAGTATATCTGAGAAGAAGAAAAAAAAAAAAAAAATAAAAGCTAAAATTATGGTAGCCATAGTCAGAGAAAGTGTGGGAGCCAACAAGGATGGGCCAGTAGAACCACTTAGAAGAGACAAAGGTTTTATTGGACCAAAAGGGGCTAGGGCTCTACCCAGTGACAAATATTGTTATTACTGTGGAGAGAAAGGACACCTAAAGAGAAATTGTAAGAAACTCCAAGTAGATGAAGCCATAGCCTGGGAGCAAGAAACTCTAGAGAACATCTTAAGAAGAAGAAGGTATGCGGAATAGGGGTGTCAAGGGTTCTATGCTCTGGGGAATTTAATGAACCATCTAGAAGAGCCCTTGGTAAATTTTGAGATTGGTCCCCAGAATGATGAATTTGAATTTTTAGTTGATACTGGAGCAGACAAGTCATGTGTGACTAAAATACCAACAGGAATCACAGTCGGTAAAAAGGTCTGCAAAGTACGAGGGGCCAAAGGAGAACCATTTGAGGCCCAGATTATAGAAGATGTAGAAATTAGAGGAAATTCAAGAGGGTGTTGAGCTAATTTCATTTACATCCCCAAGTTAGGTTGTAATTTATTAGGACATGATTTACAAATCAAATTGAGAACTGGAGTAATCCCAAAAGAAGGAAAAATGGTAGTACAAATAATGGTCTTAACAAAGGGAGACAAAGATGAAATCAACCCAAAAATGTGTGGGTGGGGAGGGAAGAATTGGTTGTTTGAATATGCCAGGAATAAAAGCAGAGATGCAGAAAGACATCTCCCCCATTCGGGTGAGGCAGTATCCAATTTCCCCAGAGGGAAAGAAAGGACTAGCCCCAGTAACTGACCAGCTGTTAAAGGAAGGCATTTTAGCACCATGCATGTCTCCACATAATACTCCCATACTAGCGGAGAGAAAAGCTGATGGAAGGTATCGATTAGTACAAGATTCAAGAGAAGTTAATAAAAGAATGGTTGTGAGGCACCCGGTAGTACAAACCCACACACCCTTTTAAGCCAAGTGCCTAAGGAGCATGCATGGTTCTCTGTCATCGATTTAAAGGATGCCTTCTGGGCGTGTCCCCTGGCTGAAGAGTGCCAGAACTGGTTTGCCTTTGAATGGGAGGACATTGAAAAGAAAAGAAAACAGCAACTAAGGTGGACACATCTTCCCCAGGGGTTTACAGAATCCCCAAATCTCTTTGGCAAGCTCTAGAAGAACTCCTAGAACAGTTTAAACCTGAGAATGGGGTACATATTTTACAATATGTTGATGATTTACTAGTATCAGGGCAGAACAAGACAAAGTTAGAAGTTCTAGCATATGGTTCCTAAATTTCTTAGGGGAAAAAGATCTAAAGTTATCACAAAAAAACCTGCAATTTGTGGAACAAGAAGTAACATATCTAGGACATAGAATCGGCCAAGGGTATAAAAGGTCAAGCCCCAAGAGAATTTTGGGAATTCTGTCCATCCCTGCCCCAAAGACCAAAAGAGATGTTAGAAAATTAATAGGTTTGTTTGGGTATTGCAGATTATGGCTTGATCAGTATACTAAAAGTGTTAAATTTCCATCTGACAAATTGATTGACTCAGAGCCTGTAACCTGGACCTCAAATGACGAGGAACAGCTTTGGAATCTGAAAACTAAATTGTCCTCTGCCCCTGTACTGAGCCTACCAGACCTTAAAAAGAACTTTGACCTATTTGTAAACGTGGAAGAGGGGATAGCTTGTGGAGTCCTTACACAGGATTGGGAGGATGCAGGAAGCCGGTCGCATCTCTCTCCAAGTTACTAGATCCAGTAGCCAGAGGGTGGCCAGCCTGTGTGCAAGTGATAGCAGCAACAGCCACCCTGATAGAAGACACACAGAAACCAACCTGAAAGGGGAAGATCCGGGTTCATACCCCACACCATGTAAAAGCTGTTTTAAGTCACAAGGCCCCTCAGTGGCTAACCGACTCCCAAATACTAAAGTATGAAGTCATCCTAATAAGTACCAAGGGTCTCAAATGAGTCACTTCAAAATGTTTAAATCCAGCCCAGTTCCTCACAGGAGAGCCGTTAACAGACCTGGAGCATGATTGTTTAGAAATTATTGAAATGAAGACTAAAGTGAGACAAGATTTAGGAGATCGGTCCCTCCCAAATGGGAGAATTTTATTTACAGATGGATCATCATGAATGGTAGGCAGTAAACAGGTCTCAGGGTATGCAATCATAGATGGGCAGAACATGCCAGTTGAGGAAATGGGAAAGCTACCCTCAAATTGGTCTGCCCTGTGCTGTGAAATCTATACCCTGAAGAGAGGGCTAGATCTACTAGAAAAAGATAAAGGAACAAGCTACACCGACTCCTGGTACACATTCGGAAGTGTCCATACATTCAGAGAAACATGGGAAGAATGGGGGTACCTAAATTCTAAAGGCAAAAATTTAATACATGAAGAGCTAAGAAAATTAGTACTAGAGTCCCTAAGGAATCCAATAGAGATGGCCAAAGTTCACATAAAAGGACATCAAAAAGGGGGACACCCTTGAAATAAAGGAAACCAATTAGCTGATCAAGTAGCAAAAGAAGTAGCTTTGGAACAAGAAAGTCCAGTTAAAATTCTTAAGATAGAGGGAACACCTAGTAGGGAAAGAAAAGAGGAAAAACCGATCTTTGACAAGAAAGAATTAAGAGAGTTAGAAAAGATGAGAGGACAGCAAAAAGAAAATGGAGAATGGTGGACCCCTGATGGACAGCAAATTTTAAATAAAGCTCCAGCCTGAAAGGTGATGACAGAGTTACATGAGTTGACCCATTGGGGAATACAAGGCTTATGTGACCACTTTCCAAGGGATCAAATGGGCATGGGAGTACGGAACATAGCAAAGGCAGTTACCAAGGGATGTTTAACTTGCCAACAAATTAATCAGAAAGTCATGAGAAGAGTACTGTCTGATCTGGGGGAAGAGAGTTGGCCTTGCGGCCGTTCCAAAGTGTGCAGGTGGACTTCACAGAAATGCCCCTGTCCAGGGATACAGACACTCATTAGTGACCGTGGATCACCTCACCCATTGGGTAGAGGCGTTCCTGACAAAAAAGAGAGACAGCCCAAGTAGCCACAAAAGCAATCCTAGAAAACATCATTCCCCGATATGGGTTGATAAATAATGTCGATTCTGACCGAGGTCCACATTTTACTGCCCAAGTCTTACAACAAGCTGTTGAAGCCCTGGGAATGAAATGGAGGTTGCACAGCCCATTGGCATCCCCAGAGCTCCAGAAGAGTAGAAAGAATGAATAAAACCATCAAAAACGTGTTCACTAAATTAGTTACAGAAACCCAGATGAATTGGCTTAAATGTCTACCCTTAGCACTGTTACAAATTAGAACAAGGCCTTGATCAGGTATAAGAGTCTCACCTTATGAAATGATGTTTGGACTCCCCTTCTTGACAACCCTGCACAGCATTGGAATTAATCCAGAAGGAGAGACAGCCACCCAAAAATATCTAAAGGCTATAGGAAGTATGTTAGAAGATCTTAGGAAAAAGGGCTATTAGACACTAAGGGACATAACATCAATCCACAAGACGGGGTGTTAGTTAAATCATGGAACACGGCACCTTTAACCTCTAAGTTTGAAGGCCCTTTTCAGGTCCTACTCACCACCAATACAGCTGTACGGACCCAAGAGAAGGGGTGGACACATATAACCCAGATTAAAGGACCTGGACCACCTCCCACTGAAGAGTCAAAACCAACCCCATCTCCTACTAAGTCTTCTAATGAATGGATTGTGACTGATCACTCAGACGATCTAAAGCTAACCCTCCAGAGGAGATCAAAAGACTCTTAGACACTGTTTATAGTAAAAAATTTGTTAAGAACTGTTTAAATAATCAAAACTTGTTTAGAACTGTTAAAAATTGCAGTTAATGTTATTTATCTTTTACTTTTGAGATTGATAAGTAGATACTTTCCTGTTGCCTTTATTATTAGTTAGTGTTTATGAATGAATGTAGAATATTTAGTTTGTGTTGGAGCCTTTGTTTGTTTCAGCATATATTATGATTTTGTAGGATTAGGCATAAGAGTAAATACCTTAATATTTGTTTGGTGTGAGTATTTTATCTATCATTTTGGATACTGAAAATTCCTTAAGTCATCTGACCATTGAGTTCAAGGTTTTTAGATGCATGTTTTTGTGTTAAAAAGTTAAAACACCCCAGTTAACTCCAATCTTAGTGTACAAAGCAATCTCCTATAAAACATCCATCAGGGCAAAAATAAGTTAGTAAAGAAAAGTCAAATGTGTTGACACTGCGAGAATGAAACCAATGAGCTCTTCTGTAGGAGAAAAATATAACCAGGAGGCAAGGCGGGTGAGTCTACAGTTTGCCTAAAACCAGCCTCTCCAATCACTGGGTGCAACTCAGTAGCTGTAGAGTTTAGGGGAATGCCTCATACCAGACTCCTGGGAATGCTCTTACTGATCTTACTTGTTAACAACACGCTGGGAAGTCAGAAGAGCCCATGTACTAAATGTTACTACTCCCTTTACAAAGGGGAAGAAACCGGATCTTTAATACGAGTACGTACAAATTTAAACTTAAACTGTGTCAACTTCTCTCTGTTGTCAACCTGTCAAGGGCACGGGAAGACTTATTGGATTTCACAAAATACAGCCACTTATCAGCAACAACAGCTTGGGGAGTGTCCTATAGGTGATGCTTGGCTTTGCTTTGAACATAAGTCCAGCCAAAAAGGCACAGCAGACTTAATAAAAGAGAAAGAAGTAACAACATCAATAAATGAGAAAGAAGCCCTAGAAACATCTTGTGGGAAAAATTTGTTCATATCTTCTCCACTGATTTAGTGGAGAAGATCAGTAAAGAGTTAAATTTAACTAATTGCTGGATCTGTGGAAATACACAAATGGTCAAAGTCTGGTCTTGGGAAGGGATCAGATTAAGACCAATAGAAATCTTAAAATGGACACAAACAAGACAAAAAGTACCAACTATTGGACAAAGATAAAAGAATGGTGGGAATTAAAGTCTAAAATAATTGGAGAAGAGTAGTGTATATCTAGGAAAGGGAAAATGTATAAAACCCCAGTAGGAGAAATGTCCTGTAAAAGATATTTAAAAGTAAAACATCCAGAAGCTAGATAGATCCCTAGAGAACCCAATAAATACTGGTCCATTGGGAAGAAAGAAATGGGGTGTATCTAGCAAGAGGGAGATAAATTCCATGAGTGTACTGGAAAAGGAATAAACCCATTCTGGGGAGTGAGAGAAATATCCAAGTACTGGGAATTTCCAAAGACTATCAGTGATGCTTCTTGGAAAGCTCCAGAAAACCTGTTTTGGAGATGTGGGAATATGGCTTAAACTAAATTACCCGGTGTCGTGGGTTGACAGCCTTTATCCCAATATCGTGTGTTGTGTCTGGCAGCTGCACTTGCCCCCGGCCGTTTTGCTGGGGCGGGACGGGAGGAGGGGTGAGTGTGACTGGGGCACCTTGGCTTTTGGCTTTTGCTGCTTGGCTTGGCTTGCTGCTGCTTGCTTGCTTGCATCGCTCCTGCCTCAGCTCTTAGCCGATAGCTGCTTTTTGCTGCTTTTTGTCTGCTTTCTGAGCTGTTTGTTTTTTTTCTTTCCCTTTTCTTTCGTTCCCTTTTCTTACCCCCCGAAGATACTGGACCGGCCCGGACCTGACCTGGGACGCCCAGGACCCCGGAGTCTGCGTAAGAGAAGCTCAGCGCCCTCCACAGCACTGCCTGGTTTTCTTTTCTTTTCTTGTGTTGGGGAGTGTTTTTTGTCATTTGTCAATAAATAGGTTTTGTTTTCCACTGTGCTCCTCCGAGGAATTCCTTCCCAAACCCGGTATTGGGGAGGGGGTGGTTGAGGTTTGTTTTTAGGGACTCCCTTTTGGAGATTTCCCCAATTTGTCCTAAACCAGGACATTTCTTTTGGTGCGTTGGCGGGAAATAGGAGGCCAAGACATTTGAAAAAAAAACCTATAACAATAAAGATTTTGGTTTTGGTTGTTTTGTGGGCATATTGGTAATTCATAATGTCATTTGGGGTGGAAGCCTGCCGGTATTTCTGGTCCCTCGGGGTTTTTGAAGTTTTAATACCTTTGTGGTCCCTAGGGTTATTTCCTTACCGGAAATAGCTCTGGTGTTGTCCAGAATAAGTAGCTCTTGTGGGGGGGGGCACTAACCAGAATAGTCATTGGGCTGGTCTTATGTGTGATGATTTGTCGGAGGTTTATAAAAATGCTGGACTTTGTTTCAGGAATGTATGGATTGTTGTCATGGCTGTGTACTCGGTTTGTTTGGGGAGAAGAAGGGGAAGGGCTTTTCAGCTTTCGTTTTCCTTCTTCTCCTCTGAATTGTTGACATCTCTATTAGGAAATATTGAAACCCCCCTGAGTTTAAAAGAAACCATCTTTCTGGCATTTAATTTTTAAGCCTTTTCTATACTGTCTGGAGTGTATATAAAATGAAAGCTGAGATTTCTAGAGTGGTTAGAGAGACTCCTGATTCAGGAGTAAAACAAAACAGGAAAAATCTTGACTGGAGTGGGAAATGGGAGGATATGGGCCAGACTTTAAAGGAATTTTCTGATCCTATAGACTGGGACTTCCCATCTGATCAAATTCAGAACCCAGTCGAGGTGGCAAAGTATTTGAGGGAGAAATGCCATGGTGATACTAAGGAGGAAAGGATTACTGGGTGAGCTGGGTCTTGGCATTTGTTTACTGTACTCTGCTAGATTCTGTGGAGCAGCAGATAGCAGAAAGGGAACAGGGAGATAAGTTAGTTACTATCCCAGTGACCCAGGCTGCAGCTAACATCCCAGGCTCCAGGCTAGCAGCTGAATCAGACAAATAGGCCTCAGCCCATGGCTGTTGCAGCTAATACAAGAGGTGGAAAGTGTAAAGACAAGACCGTTCAAAGGTGGAGGATGATGATGATGATGCAGGAGAGAAGGACCTCACCAAAATCAGAGAGGGGGGGGCACAGATTCTGGAGCCAATATTCACTCCTTTTCTCTGAAGGACCTCAGAGGCCTGAGAAAGGATTACAGAGAACAACCTGACAATCTATAAAAATTGTTAACTGTTTGGTGTATTTTGGGAAAGGAGGGACAAAATAGTTTTCTTGTGGTATTTAGGCATTTGGGATCCTTATGTTACATGATATTTGTCATTTGATCAAGGTATGATTTAATAGGTTAGAGGAGATAATACTGTGGGAACGGGCAATGGATGGATTGTAGCACAATTTTCCTTTTGTGCAGATGATCTCTCATACAGCAGAATGTTTTGGAAGACCATAGAACAGGGGATTCCAAGGTGAAAAGATTGGGAGCTCATTTTCTCAGATGATATAACAACTAAATGACCTGGTTCCAAATGCACACCTGTAATGTGGAAGAAGCTTGTCCAAGCTTAATTCCTTGAATACAGAGACCAGATGATTTAAAGAACCGGGGATGATTATGCTGGAGACTGTTTTGCTCATGACTTCCCTGCTGCTAGGGGAAGCTACCAATGCTGTCCAAAACCTCAGACAATTTGCATGGTCCAACTCATGCAGAATTGCAGCAGTGGCAAGTCCACTGCAGAAACTAGAGGAGAAAATAGAGGAGAATCATGAGAAACCATGATAAGATTAGCGATGGACCTTATTCAAATAATTCGGCTTCCCAAATTAAGAACCCAGGTGACAATATCCAATGATACATGAATTAATTGAATGGGAATAAATTGGCTGTCACAATTAGAGATTTGAGTTATGGGAGTTTCAGCAGTCTGGAGAAGTCATGAGGAGTTGGGATAGAAAACCCAACAGTGGCTTTATCCAACATTCTGCCAAATTGGGAAAGGAAAATGAAGATCACAAAAAGATTGATGCACTCGGTGCTGCACAAAACAATGATCTTTGGCTCTATGATGATCCAAGATAATTCTGGATCCAGTTGAAGGAAGGAGAAGAAGGCATACACCCACTGAAAGAAGGAAAATAATCTGGCTTAGAGGGCCCTGATTTAGCCAGGGAGAATTCCAATCCTGGTGGAACCTTTTGAATTTTGGATATGATCCCATTTCACAACACAGCCACAAGCTTTTGTATTAACATTGGTTGACATTTGGTTTTTCCTGTCATTTATTGGGCTAGACCACGTGGGGACAGAACCTCTATCCTTTGAGCATGGATGGGCCCGCTGGGGATCACAACAAATTCAAACTTTCAATGAGGAATCTTGATTGGGAAGGAAGTGGCAAGGGTTCATCCGATTGTGAATGGTCCAGAGGCTCAGAATATCTGTTTAGGGCACAGAACAGAACATCTGTCAATGGCTATTACAAAAGAGCTTACAAAAAACAGTTCTTATATACATAGGCAATGGAATATGCTTTGAACTAATTGGAGATAGTACTGTAAAAGATGAATACCTTATGACTATCAAATCATTCAAACTGCAGTAGGTAACTTTGAAGATTACAGGATGTGATTTTTCTTATGATGCTCCAGTGCACCGCAGGCATTATCTGCTGCAATCGAATACACACTGATCCCCATCCAAAAATGAACCCCTATTGGAATGAACCTAACCCTCAGTGAGACAACTGCTGCCTTTAATCAGGACCTGATTGGCCTCCTCAAAAAATCAAGGAAAGTGGACAGAGGACTGACTGTAGATGTTCATCATAATGAGACTCCACCAGGTCATAGAAAGGGTAAAGCAAGATGCTGAGCACCGGTGGAGCTGGACCCTCTTTGGGTGGTCTCCCACTGCCACAGGTGTCCTGAACATCATGTGTCATCCCATTATTGTTCTTTTGATTCTAGAATTATAGGCCTCAGTTTTATCTTGTCAGCAGCTCTATTCGTTTTAAATTGGAACATGATGAAAAAACTAAAGAAACACATTCATGACCAATGTCATGGACTGATCTGAAACCTTCTACACCATAGATATCCCCAAAACATTTGATACAATATAATGATGAATTATTGATTTACAGTAATTCTTAATTTTGAATAAGATCTTGAGAAAATTATTTTTAATCTTTAGTGAATTGTTTTATAGAATAATTTTTAAAAGCAAATGATTTACAATATGATTGTTGTTTTTGATTATTTATGATTTGTTTTAAATATTCTTTGAAATTGTTACAAAATTGATATTGTCTTAATTAATTAATGATTATTTTTAAAATTGTTAATCAACCATTTGGAAAAATTACTATCCAACAATCAATATTAATCATGTTTGTTTATTGAGACCCTTTTTCTGGTTTCTCTCTTATTCCTTCTTTTTCCTTGGGGCCCCTCTCTCTCTTTTGTTAAACCCCCCTCATCTTTCCTGACATCTCTCAGGGATGGGACCAGATGTGAAGAACGTGAAGCGAGTCCTGAAGATGGTCTGTCCAACAACACTTTGGACTGTTGATGATCCTCAAGACAATCATGAGATTTTGGGTCATGTGAGGGTCTGAAGATAACTATACTCCGACATTTTTCCTGAAATCGCTTGCCTTGAAGGAGACCACTGTGACCGGCTGGATTGGTGGAGGAAAAAATCCTTCCAGCTCAGTACACCATTGGGACTGATTTTCATAGAAAGGTTCACACTGACCCTCGGATGCCGTTCTGCCCTTCTCTGAACAATGGATTGGACTTTCTCCCCACCTCCTGGCCCAGCTGGCTTGAGATAAAGGAAGCCCCTTCTGGAATTTTGGAAATAATTACAAATCCTCACCAAGGTGATACAACCAGAGGTCGCGGATTCATCAAGGACAGTGATCCTTTGAGGAGAGGACCCGCCATACAATCAGCCCAGCAGAGGACTCAAACCCCCCCTATTCACCGATGGTTCTTGCATCATAGGGATGCGGGGAGGAAAAAGTTGCTCAACTCAAGTCCCGACCACTGAGCTATGAAAACAATGGCTCTGATTTAAGGCTAAGAACTTAGACTAATGTCCCAGAAATCAAAGCTAGTTTAATTATCCCCTAGGTCCCCAACGAGAAAAGGGTATAACTATTTGAGACCAGCTTCAGCTGTGATTGGTAGAGATCTCCCGGGGTGATCTGGCGAGCTTTGACGGACAGCTGGACTCTCCGATAAAGCAAGCACCACGCCTTGGGTAGCTATAAGAGTGGAAACCTATATCTCCTTTTCCTTTCTTTCTCCTTATCTTTTCCTCTTCTTGTAGATGCCCCTTCAATACCAATACCCTTTCTGTTGTGATTTAATAAACAAAAAGTGGTTGATTTTGGAATGCTGTGAAAAATCTTCTGTGCCATTAGTGGTTATTTTTGCACCTTAAAATCACCGCGTAACTTTCATCATCCAAGGGACAATTAGTCACTTCAAAATGTTTAAATCCAGCCCAGTTCCTCATGGGACAGCTGTTAACAGACCTGGAGCATGATTGTTTAGAAATTATTGAAGTGCAGACTAAAGTGAGAGAAGATTTAAAAGATGAGCCCCTCCCATATGGGAGAGTTTTATTTACAAATGCATCATCATGAATGGTAGCCAGTGAACAGGTCTCAGGGTATTCAATCATGGATGGGCAGAACATGCAAGTTGAGGAGAAAGGAAAGCTACCCTCAAATTGGTCTGCCCAGTGCTGTGAAATCTATGCCCTGAAGAGAGGGCTCGATCTACTAGAAAAAGATAAAGGAAAAATCTACACTGACTCCTGGCACACATTTGGAATTGTCCATACATTCAGAAAAACATGGGAAGAATGGGGGTACCTAAATTCTAAAGGCAAAAATTTAATACATGAAGAGCTAAGAAAATTAGTACTAGAGTCCCTAAGGAATCCAATAGAGATAGCCAAAGTTCACATAAAAGGACATCAAAAGGGGGACACCTTTGAAATAAAGGAAACAAATTAGCCGATCAAGTAGCAAAAGAAGTAGCTTTGGAACAAGAAAGTCCAGTTAAAATTCTTAAGATAGAAGGAACACCTAGTAGGGAAAGAAAAGAGGAAAAACCGATCTTTGACAAGAAAGAATTAAGAGAGTTAGAAAAGATGAGAGGACAGCAAAAAGAAAATGGAGAATGGTGGACCCCTGATGGATGGCAAATTTTAAATAAAGCTCCAGCCTGAAAGGTGATGACAGAGTTACATGAGTTGACCCATTGGGGAATACAAGGCTTATGTGACCACTCTCCAAGGGATCATATGGGCATGGGAGTACGGAACATAGCAAAGGCAGTTACCAAGGGATGTTTAACTTGCCAACAAATTAATCAGAAAGTCATGAGAAGAGTACTGTCTGATCTGGGGAAGAGAGTTGGCCCTTGGGGCCGTTCCAAAGTGTGCAGGTGGACTTCACAGAAATGCCCCCTGTCCAGGGATACAGACACTCATTAGTGACCGTGGATCACCTCACCCATTGGGTAGAGGCGTTCCTGACCAAAAAAGAGAGACAGCCCAAGTAGCCACAAAAGCAATCCTAGAAAACATCATTCCCGATATGGGTTGATAAATAATGTTGATTCTGACCGAGGTCCACATTTTACTGCCCAAGTCTTACAACAAGCTGTTGAAGCCCTGGGAATGAAATGGAGGTTGCACAGCCCATTGGCATCCCCAGAGCTCCAGAAGAGTAGAAAGAATGAATAAAACCATCAAAAAAATGTGTTCACTAAATTAGTTACAGAAACCCAGATGAATTGGCTTAAATGTCTACCCTTAGCACTGTTACAAATTAGAACAAGGCCTTGATCAGGTATAAGAGTCTCACCTTATGAAATGATGTTTGGACTCCCCTTCTTGATAACCCCGTATAGCATGGGAATTTATACAGAAGGAGAGACAGCCACCCAAAAATATCTAAAGGCTATAGGAAGTATGTTAGAAGATCTTAGGAAAAAGGGCTATCTCCCTCAAACCTCTCCCTTAGACACTAAGGGACATAACATCAATCCAGGAGACAGGGTGTTAGTTAAATCATGGAACACTGCACCTTTAACCTCTCAGTTTGAAGGCCCTTTTCAGGTCCTACTCACCACCAATACAGCTGTATGGACCCAAGAGAAGGGGTGGACACATATAACCCAGATTAAAGGACCTGGACCACCTCCCACTGAAGAGTCAAAACCAACCACATCTCCTACTAAGTCTTCTAATGAATTTATACGTTAAATCGGATTCTAAGATTACAAGCAGTGCTCGAGATGGTATCGAACCGAACCTCTCTAGCTTTAGACCACATAAATGACCAACTATCCCAGACTAGAACTGCAGTGTATCAAATCAGACTAGCAGTAGATTATTTATTGGCCAATGAAGGAAGCACATGTGGAAAATTTAACTCCTCTGAGTGCTGCTTAGAAATAGATGACTGCAGTGAAGTCATTAGAAATATCTCAAAGGAAATCCAGAAGTTAGTTTATGTTGGAACACAAGATGGACCCCTACATTCGATACCAGCTGGTGGGACAGTTTCTGGTCATTAAAAGGAAACTGGTGGGAAAAAATAGCCTCTTTCGTCGTATATGAAATTGCTGATTTAATCCTCCTACCTTGCATGCTCCCATGTATAATCCGAGTTGTAACATCTGCTGTACAAGCAAGTTTAATGATACCAAAAGAGCTTAATGAGAAAGAAGTAATCATGATAATGAACAATCAGGAAGCTAAGCAAATTTACAACCAATATCAAAAATATAGAAAATTGTACTTTCAAGAAGAAGTAATCGCTAATTGCTGCAGTCTTGAGCCCTAACGAAGAATTAAGGGGGAAATTATAGAAAATAGATTGTTAAAGGAGTTGATATAAAGTTCATTACTAAAGGAGTCAATAAAAAGTTCCAATGCCAGCTCTGTATTGTTTGTTGAACGTTTCATAGTTATGTCAAGTTCCAATGTTAGTTAAAGCTTTTATAATTGTTGCAGGTGCGGGTCTAGTACGGTTAACAGAGCCGCGGTGCATCACGGCAGTTTCAGGCACAGCTGCAAAGGCTCTTGGCGGGGCGCGGGGCATGACGGGAGACGAAGTCCCGGCTGGAATAGCGCTGGACGTGCGCCGCGGAGAATGATGGGAGCTGTAGTCCCGGAAGTGACTTGAACACGATGTTTGGGGGTCCGGGAAGGCTATTGGGAGACACTTTTGCGTCCGAGCCGCGACTTGAGGTCCTCGGGTGAACTTAAACGGTTCGGGAGTCCTTGGGGGCAGCTCGGGGAGCTCTGACCGGGCTCTTTAGGGCGCGGGGCAAGGCAGGAGTTTTACGCGCGGGACTCTGTTCTGAGGGGCTCTGGGGCCGCGGGGGATGAGAGGAGATGAATTCCCAGAAGCGGCTGTCCCGGGCATCTGTGGGGTTGGGAGCACTCAGGTGGTCCGGGGACGTTTTTGGGGGCTCCCGAATGGGCGCTGAGGGGACACTGAGGGATCCTGGATGGTCTGGGGGACCCTTATGGGACAGATGGGGAGCGGATCCCGGGGAATTTCTGTGGAGCGCGGAGTATGACGGGCACTGTAGTTTTGGGTACAATGGGGCTGAATCCGGCCGCGGGGCATGACGGGAGTTGTAGGCAAAGAGAAAATAAGTCGCCCACGCTAGGCTCCGCCCGTAGGCTTTATTCTCCGGCGCTGATTGGCTGCGGCAGGTGATGGGCGGGAGCCTCGGCAAATGGGATGAGGTGGAGGCGGGAACAGCCCAGTACAACCCCTCCAGTCCCTCCCAGTACAGCCGAGTTCATTCCCAGTGTAGACCAATACTACCCCAGTACTGACCAGTTCATCCCAAGTAGAACCCAGTTAAATCCAGTGCCCCTCCAGTCCCTCCCAGTACAGCCCAGTCCCTGCCAATACACCCAACTTCATTCCCAGTCATTCCCAGTATCTCCAAATGTCATCCACAGGATGCCTCAGTGTCCCCAGTTGGCCCCAGTATCCCCCAGTGTCACTCCCAGTATGTCCCAGTGTCTCCCCCAGCGTTCCCAGTGTTCCCCAGTATGTCCCAGTCCTCCCCAGTGTTTCCAAGGACAGTTTAATTTCTCACGGTGGCCGTGGCAGCCAAACCCAGCAGTGGGGTCAGTGCAGTGCCCATGGCCACAGCCCCTTGCAGTGGCCCAGTGCAGCTTGGGCTGATGATCCACCCTCACAGCTGGCCCAGGGCAGCTCTGCAGTGGCTTTGGTGGCACCTGGGGCTGGCACACACCTGAGCAGTGTGTCTGTTTGCAGTGGGGAAACTCAGGAGTTTCAGATTGCTTCAAAAACCCCAAAAAGGGAAAACCCCTCTTAGGCTGAGTGCAGCCAGCTCTCCAAGCACAGCAGGGCCCAGGGGAGTGAGGACAGACAGGATGGGGCTGGGCAATGTGGAGCAAGGTTGTCCACACTGGGTCAGAGCTCCAGGCACAGCTTCTGTGAGCAGGCCAGAGCTGCTGAGGAGAGACCCTGGGTCAATATCAATCACAGAATGCGGCAATCACCTTTGCTCTAAAGAGAAATAAAATAAAATAAAATACATCCTTTAAAATAGAAATGTGTATTTCTTACAAGTTCTTTTAAATCATTCTCCAACCCCGGACTAGGAAAACTTTAATGACCCTCTCAGGGCTTTGGTGTTGTTTACATCAGACTCAGTTCCTGAGAGAGTGTTCAAAAAACTTCTCAACAACTCAAAACTAAATTGAAATACTGAAGTTTCCTGAAGTTTTAATGGGTCCCACAGAGGGACACGACTGAGAAAGTGTCCCCAGGTTCCAGTTAGAGCAGAACTCTGGAGGCAGTGATGACAGCTGGGCACAAACAAGGCAAAGGTGTCTCTGGTGCTGAGCAAAGCTGGATGTGTTTGAGGAATGCCAAGGGCCAAGGGCTGAGCCCCAGCCCCTGGCCAGGCAGATGCTGTCCCTCCCTCCTTGCTCAGGGCTCTTCCCGGGATGGGCACTGGCATGTGGGGATGTGCAATGCCAAGGGCAGGAGCATGGGGCGGCCCCTGCCAGGCTGCTGAGCAGGGCCAAGGAGGCAATGAGGCCCCAGGCCTGCAAGGGTCACTTGTCTCCTGCTCCTGGCTCAGGCCCAGGCCCAGCAGCCATGGCCAAAGTGCTGCCCAAGTTGGCTCTGGCAGGGCCAACTGGTAGAATTAGACGTCCACGTAATGTTAGGAGTTATCCCTCACCAGAACTCAGGCCTGAATAAATGATACCCTCTGAAATTGCAAATTAGTGTTCAGGAGCCTTATTCTGATATTTCGGAGATTTGGTGACAGTGGTTCCTCACAGAACCAAGGAGTCAGCTGTGACACTGTGCAAACTCATGGAACAAAGGGTCCATGGTGACACAGCAGAACCCCATGGAACCAAAATCCATTTTGTCACATTGGGGCCACATTGAACCAATGGTCCGTTGTGAGACTGCAGATCCAAGGAGACCATTGTGACCCTGAGAAGCCTATTGGAACCAAGGGGCCATTGTGACACAGCAAGGCCTGGTGGAACCATGGGTCCATGGTGGCACTGCAGAACCTCACGGAACCAAGGTGACCGTGTTCTACTGCGGAACCTCATGGAACAAAAGGTCCATGGTGACACTGCAGAACCAAGGAGACTGCTGTGGGCAGTGTGAGAGCTCATGGATCCAGAAGTCCATTGTGACACAGCAAGGCCTGATGGAACCAAGGGTCCCTTGTTAAACTGTGTGGCCTCATGGAACCATGAGCCATTGTGACACAGCGTGGCCACCTGGAGCCAAGGGGCCACTGTGACCCTGCGGATCCAAGGAGACCATTGGGACTGAGGAACTCATGGAACCAAGAGTCCATTGCTCCACTGTGGGGCCCTGTGGAACCAAGTGGAGCACAGTGACATTGCGGGGCCTCATGGAACAATGGAGACTGTTCTGACACTTTGGGACCCACTGGAACCAAGGGGCCATTTGAGCATGGCAGGGCCTGGTGGAATCAAGGGGACTGCAGTGAACACTGTGGGTGTCCATGGGATGAAGGGTCCATTCTGACACTGTGGAACCAAGGATGCCATTGTGACACTCTGGGGCATCATGGAACCAAAGATCCATTGTGACACAGCAGGGCCTCATGGAACCATGGAGGCCATTTTTACACTTGGAGGCCTTGTGAAACCAAAGGGCCATTGTGGCACTTCAGAGCCTTGTGGAGCCAAGGGGACCATAGTGACACTGTGGGGCTCCATGAAACCAATGGTCTGTTGTGACACTGCAAGGCCTTATGGGATCATGGAGAACATTGTGACACTGCAAGGCCTCATAGAAGCAAGGAACCATTGTGACACTACAGGCCTCACTGAACCAAGGGGCCATTGTGACACTACGAGGTCTTGGCTAGCCAAGGGGCAGTTGTCACACTGTGTGGCACCATGGAACCAAGGAGTGTTGACACTCCTTTGTTGTGACACTCCAGGGCCCCATGGAACTAAGGATTCATGGAACAGTGCAGGACCCCATGGAACCAAAGGTCCATTGTGACATTGTGGGCCCTCATGGAATCCTGGAGGCCATGATGACACTTGGAGGCCTCCTTGAATCAAGGGGCTCTGCAGGGCCCAATGGAACCAAGGAGACCCTTCTGACATTGTGAGTCCCCATGGAACCAAGGGTCCATTGTGACAGTGCAGCACCAAGGAGACCCCAGTGACACTTCCAGGCCTCATGGAAGCAAGGAACCAGTGTAACACAATGGAGCCCCATGGAAACAAGAGGCCAGTGGAACACATCTGGGCCTGATGGAACCAAGGATCCAATATGACACCATCACTGTGGCACTGCAGGGCCCCATGGATCCACGGGAACAGGGAACAGGTCTGGTTGGCTTGGCCTGAGTGGCTCAACAGCCCTTGGCATGTCGAGGGTCTCTTCTCATGTACCCCTGAAACCTTGGGGCTCTGGGCTTTCCTTCAAATGGAGAAGAACTGCCCTTCTCATTCAAGCACCCATGGCCAGAATGGGATTCCCTCTCCAGAATTCCCAATATCCAGGGATTTCTCCCAGACAAAGGATGCCATTACCAACAAATCTGGCAGGTCTTGGCTTCCTGAGAGCTGGGTCTGACCAGCCTTCAAACACTAAGGCTCTGTGCTTTCCTTCCTATGGAAAAGAACCATCTGTCCTGCATAGGCACCCACTGCCAAAAATGGTATATTTCCTCCAAAATTCCTATATATCCGGGTTTTTCCCAAACAAAAGCTGCTAGGATGGCCTGATCTGGCTGGCCTTGGCCTCTGTTGGTCACCTCTCATCTCAAGGAAACTCTGAGGAAAGTATTTGAACAGGTTTGACTACTGGAACATCAATGAGTCTCTCATCCTCTGAAAAACTCAGATGCTCTTCTGATCATCTATGTCTTTCTTTTTTTCTCATTGTATATAATGCATGAAATATTTTTTTCAGATACATATTATTATTTTCACTCTACCAGAGTTATCTGACACAAACCCCCTCTTCTATAAATGGATCCAGGTCACCTGTAAAAGCCAACACAAGAAAGAATGCAGCAGGGATGATTTGTCCGGGCTCCCATCTGTCCCATCTCCTCTGGAGCTGGAGGTGCAGCCCCAGCACTTGGCAGGGCTCAAGGGCTCACAAGCTCAGCTCCCACCCAGAGAACTTGCAGACCCTGGGCTGCTCTTCTTGGCCCCTGCACGCTCAGCCAGGCTGAGATGGACACTGATGGTTTCTGGGCCAGGTTCTCGGAGCCCAGCTCAGCTCCCTGCAAGCTCTGCCAGCTGCCCTGAGCTCTGGGCAGCACCAAGGGCCTCTCCCCAGCCCAGCCCAGCCGGCTCTGGCCCCACAGCTCTGCTCAGGCCAGGCTGCTCTGGGCACTGCCCCACAGCCTCAGCCCCTGGCAAGGGCACAGCAGCAGCTGCAGCTGCCACAGGACTCAGCCCCACCATGGGGGAACATGCCTGGCCAAGGGAAAGGAGGCTCCCTGGGTGCCCTGCTCTCCACTGCAGCCCTCTGGGGAAGCACGGGGTCATTGTGACACTGCAGGGTGTTATGGAACTAAGAGGATCACAGTGACACTGCATACTGAAGGCACCATACTACCAAGGCCCCATTGTGACACTGTGGGGCTGAATGGAAGCCAGGAGTCCAGTGTGACACTGGGTCCTCGTGGAACCATGGAGGCCACTGTGACACTGCAGGGCCTTGTTGAACTGAGGGGCCATTGTGACACTATGGAACCAAGGAGACCCTAGTGAGACCCTGGGGTGCAATGGAACCAAGAGGCCATTTTGACATTGCAGGGACTTGTGGAACTAAGGGAACAATTGTGACACTCTGGTGCCCCATGGAACCAAGGATCCATTGTGGCACTGACGAGACCCATGGATCCAAGGGACTTTGTGACACCAAGGGGTGCCATAGAACAAATGGGCCGCTGTGACACTGAGGGTCCTCAGGTCTCATGGAATCATGTAATGGAGACCATTGTGACACTCTAGCACCTCATGGAACTGTGGTGACCAAGTTGGCTGCAAGTGTGGATCTGCTGGACGGTAGGAGGGCTCTGCAGAGGGACCTGGACAGGCTGGATCCAGGGCCCAAATCCAACAAGGTGAGGTTGAACAAGACCAAGTGCTGGGTCCTGCACTTTGGCCAAAACAACCCCTGCAGTGCTACAGGCTGGGGACAGAGTGGCTGGACAGCGGCCAGGCAGAAAGGGACGTGGGGACACTGATGGACAGCAGGCTGGACATGAGCCAGCGGTGTGCCCAGGTGGGCAAGAAGGCCAATGGCTCCTGGCCTGGATCAAGAATGGTGTGGCCAGCAGGAGCAGAGCTGCTGTGCCGCCCCCAGCTCTGCACACAGACATTGCTGCTGCAGCTCCAGAAAAGGGAACAAAAGGGGGATCTCCCATCAAAAGTTTGCTGGGAGATCCTTTAGTTCATTGAAAGCCACTGAGAGCACAGCTTCTCATTGACACAGTTTGGGGCCACAGCAATGATGGAGAGAAACAAAAACCAAGAAGTTGCATAAAAAATGGCTCTGTTGTATGGACAAGATTAATAAACTGAAACAAAAGTAAAAAAAAACCCAGAACCAAAAAAAAACAAACAAAGATGACTTTTATTACAAGTGATTTGCAGAAACTGGCTAGCAGTTCAATGTTTCTGAAAGCATCCAGTGATCAGTGTCCACACTGCAGCCTTGAGCTCCTGGTTCCTCAGGCTGTAGATGAGGGGGTTCAGGGCTGGAGGCACCACTGAGTAGAGAACTGACAGGGCCAGATCCAGGGATGGGGAGGAGATGGACGGAGGCTTTATGTACGCAAATGTGCCAGTGCTCCTCCCCATCCACGGCCAGGTGAGGGAGGCAGGTGGAAAAGGCTTTGTGCCGTGCCCCTGCTCAGAGGGGATCCTCAGCACAGCCCTGAAGATCTGCACATAGGAGAAAACAATGAACACAAAAAGACAAATGCTAATGAGGCACCAACCAATGAAATCCAAATTTTTTCTGAGGTTGGAGTGTGAGCAGGAGAGCTTGAGAATCTGTGGGACATCACAGAAGAACTGGCCCAGGGCATTGCCATGGCACAGGGGCAGGGAAAATGTATTGGCTGTGTTTGCAGCAGAGCATTAGAGAAAGCCACTGGCCCAGGCAGCTGCTGCCATGTGGGCACAAGCTCTGCTGCCCAGGAGGGTCCCGTAGTGCAAGGGTTTGCAGATGGACACGTAGCGGTCGTAGCACATGATGGTCAGGAGGGAAAACTCTGCTGACAGGAAAAATACAAACAGAAATAGCTGTGCAGCACATCCTGAGTAGGAGATGGTGCTGGTGTGCCAGAGGGAATTGTGCATGGCTTTGGGGACAGTGGTGCAGATGGAGCCCAGGTCACTGAGGGCCAGGTTGAGCAGGAAGAAGAACATGGGCGTGTGCAGGTGGAGGGCACAGGCTACGGCGCTGATGATGAGGCTGTTGCCCAGGAGGGCAGCCAGGGAGATGGCCAGCAAGAGGCAGAAGTGCAGGAGCTGCAGCTGCCGCGTGTCTGCCAGTGCCAGCAGGAGGAAGTGCCTGGTGGAGCTGCTGTTGGACACTTGCTGTGTCTTGGCAAGGAGATCTGTAGAATAAGTAATTATGGAATAGTTTGGTTTCTGGAGAATTTTAAACATCCCAGCACAGCTTGGGGGCACTTTCCCCTCACTGCCTGCTCAGGGCTCTGCTGCCTGGAGCTGTCCCTTCCAGCTGCTGCTCCCTCTGCCCAGGGCTGGGCCTTCCAGTGCTGCCAGAGCCCAGCCCAGCCCTGGGGACTCAGCTCTGCCCGGCAGAGCCCTCCCAGCTCTGGCAATACGCAGGGGCAGCTTTGGCCCTGCAGGCTCTAAAGGCAACATCAGTGCAATCCTGAGTAGGCTGGAAAAGCAACGCTGATGCTACCTCTAAGGGACCCTGTGCTGATTTCTATCACTGCCCAGATTATTCAGATTCAGAGATTTTAGTTTTTCTCTTTCTAAAATGAGACATGAATATCTAGGTACATTTTCCCATCCAGGCAACCCAGAGAAATGGATTAAGAAAGCAATTTTTTTTTTTTTTTAAACACAGACCCTGGCATGCTGTGCTTATCATTTAATCTACTAGGAAATACCCTGAATCCTAAATGTCATGCTGGGAGCAGTCCTGAACAATGCAGCATCCTCACCACACAACAAGAACACTTCCATGCCCTACCAGCTGTCTCCTTGCACCCAGATCTTGTTCCCCAGTGCTGGGAGAAGCTGCCAGGGCTGGCTGAGAAATACCTGAAGGCTGGGCTGTCCCTGGCAGGCAGCAGAGTCCCTGCCAGGGCACAGCATGCCCCCTGGGCTGCACCCAGGACCCTGCTCTGCAGGACAGCCCTGGGCACCCTGGCTGCTCTGCCAAAAGTGAATCAGAGAATGTACTCACAGAGTCTGGAGGCTGTGGGGATGTTCCAGCTTTAGAAGATTGCTCCAGGAGCTGCAGGCTGCCTTGTCCTGCAGCCAGAGGTTCCTGTGCCAAGGGCTGGCAGTGATTCTGCCCCAGGCACTTATCAGCTCCTTCCCAGCCCTGACAGATTCCCAAGCTCTCTGTGCCTCACCTGTGCTGTGCCTGGGGTGGCTGCAGGCAGTGCCTGGCTCCCGTGCTCCTCAGGAAAAATGTCTTTTTGAAGTTTCTCTTGGTTGCCAGGAGCTGCTTTGTGCCAGGACCCTTGCCCAGCTCAGCATCACAGACACAGCACAAAGACTTTAATGACACTCTCAGGACTTTGGTGTTGTTTACATCAGACTCAGTCCCTGAGAGAGTGTTCAAAAAAGTTCTCAACAACTCAAAGTTAAATTTAGACTCCAAAGTTTCTTGAAGTTTTAATGGGTCCCACTGAGGGACACGACTGAGAAAGTGTCCCCAGGTTCCAGTTAGAGCAGAACACTGGAGGCAGTGATGACAGCTGGGCACAAAAAAAGGCAAAGGTGTCTCTGGTGCTGAGCAAAGCTGGATGTGTTTGAGGAATGCCAAGGGCCAAGGCCTGAGCCCCAGCCCCTGGCCAGGCAGATGCTGTCCCTCCCTCCTTGCTCAGGGCTCTTCCCGGGATGGGCACTGGCATGTGGGGATGTGCAATGCCAGGGGCAGGAGCATGGGGCGGCCCCTGCCAGGCTGCTGAGCAGGGCCAAGGAGGCAATGAGGCCCCAGGCCTGCAAGGGTCACTTGTCTCCTGCTCCTGGCTCAGGCCCAGGCCCAGCAGCCATGGCCAAAGTGCTGCCCAAGTTGGCTCTGGCAGGGCTGTTGCTTTTGTTCCAGGTCCCCATGTTTGCAGTTTTCCTGTAGACCTCAGGCCTGAATCTGAATGATGTCCCTCTTGCCCTCATCAAATTAGTGTGCCTCAGCCTTATTCAATGAGAATTTCAAAAATTTGGTGACCAGTGGTTCCTCCCTGAAACAGATGTGGAGTCAGCTGTGATTCTGTCCAAACTCATGGAACAAAGCATCCATTGGTGACACAGCAGAACCCCTTGGAACCAAAATCCATTCAGGACACATTGGGGCCACATTAAACCAATGGTCCATTGTGGACACTGCAGGTCCAACTTTCCATTGTGACCCTGAGACCTGGGAAAATGCCATTTTGTTTTGGGCCTGGTGGAACCATGGGTCCATGGTGAGCTGCAGAACCTCACAGAACCAAGGTGACCATGTTCTATTCATGAACCTCATGGAACAAAGGGTCCATGGTGACACTGCAGAACCAAGGAGACTGCTGCTGGCAGTGTGAGAGCTCATGGAACCTGTGTCCACACATGACCATCAAGGCCTCCATGGAACCAAGGGTCCCTTGTTAAACTGATAGGCATGGAGTCTGGTATCCTTTGCCATCGGAGGACCCTAAAAGCAAATATTTGGGAACTCTCACAGTCCAGGAGAGCAATTTCTAGTTTGAAATAATAAATAAGGACCCAGGACATATTCACAAAGACAAATTTTTGACTGAAAAACCCCATTCTCACAGGCAACATCAGGAATTCAATCTCCAGGCACTCACTGTCCTTGCAGGACCCTTTGGGACCCTTGCTGAACCATTTGTCCTTGAGCTACATTCCTCCCTGGTGGGGTCCTACCAGGTCCAGGCTTCAAAGGCAATGTTCTGGAACAGCCCAGGGAATTTAACCCATTCTTAGCTGCCAACAGGCCATTATTTGAACCAGGGGCTCATGGCCCATACCTGGATTCACAGTTTTGGGGACCAGGGCAGATCTCCAGTGGTTCCTGCAGTCGGCGGTCCTCACTTGTTGAGCAGGTGTCCTTACAAGGGGGGAAACTCCTGGAACCAATCCCAGCATCTATGTATCACTGTGAAAAGGGTTTCAGGCTGGACCATTTTCTTGGGACCCAAACCAGGCACTGAGCTCAGATTTCATGGAATGAGGACAAGGATCTCCACACTTTTTTCCTCCTGTCTTTGAGAACATCTGCCAAAAACCCTGTCATCCCTCCCTCCCAATTTGGCTACAAATTTGCAATCTATTTTTATAAGGATCAAAGTCCATTATTACATGGTATGAATCTGTATTTGAATGGAACCAGGCCCCGAATCCTCCTGAATTTACCAAAACCATGAGCCATTGTGACACAATTTTGGCCACATGGATCAGAGGCACACTGTTCCAGGATGGATCCAGGAGACCATTCCAGACAAGGAACCTCATGGAACCAAAGAGTCCATTGTGGCACTGCAGGGGCCCTGTGGAACCAAGGAGACCACAGGCATTGAGGGCCTCATGGAACAATGGAGACAGTGATGACACTGGGAACTCCCTGGAACCAAGGGGCCAAAGGCATGGCAAAGGCCTGGTGGAAGGAAGGCCAAGGGCAGTGAACACTGTGGTCCTCCATGGGATGAAGTCCATTCTTTTGCTCAGGGCTCTGGGAACCATGGGGATGCCATTGTGACACTCTGGGGCATCATGGAACCAAAAGGTCCATTGCTGGGGATAAGCTCCCATGGAACCCAGGAGGCCATTTTTACATTTTGAGGCTGTCATGAAACCAAAGGGCCATTGTGGCACTGTGGCCTTGTGGATCCTGGGACCATAGAAAACACTGTGGGGCTGCATGAAACCAATGGTCCATTGTGACACTGCAAGGCCTTATGGGATCATGGAGACCATTGTGACAGAAGACTTATTCTCATGGAACAAAGGAGTCCAAGCCCTTTGACCATCTTCACTCCAAACCAAGTAACCTGCATGACACTACCAACCCTCATGGAACCAAGAAACCATTGTCACACAAATCCACTCATGGGCACCAAGGGGTTCCATTGTTGACTGGTTGGGCCCATGGAACCAAGGCTACCATTGTGACACTGAGGGCCTGCTTGGAAAATAAAAGAGGGACCACAATGTATGCAAACCAAAGGTCCACCAGACATTGCAGTGCACTCATGGAATCCTGGAGGCCATTATGAATTACTTGAGGCCAAAACAACCAAAATCAAGGGGCCATTGCAGGGCCCACTCTTTGGAACCAAGGAGACCCTTCTGACAGAATGAGTCCCTCATGGAACCAAGGGTCCATTGTGACAGGAATGGAACCAAGGAGACCCCTGTGACACTGCAAGGCCTCATGGAAGCAAGGGACCATTGTGACACTGCAGGTGGATGGGAACCAAAGAGGCCATTGATGACACATCTGGGCCTCCCATGGAACCAAGGATCCATGAATGACACCACCATTGTGTTCCTGCAGGGCCCCATGGAACCAAGGGCCACTGGGTGACATTCTGGTCCTCTTGGAACCAAGGGTCCATTGTGACAAGGGCCTTGGCTGGAAAAGGGCCTCCTCATGTGCCCCCACACCCTGGGGAAAGGATTTCCTTCAAATGGAAAAAGACACTGCCCCTGTGACACTGCAGGGCCAAAATGGGATTCTCCTCCAAAATTCCCAAATCAGGAACAGCTATTGGACAAAAGCTGCCATTACCAACAAGCCTGGCTGCTGTGGTCTTCACAACCCATGACAGCTCTGTCATTGGCCTTCAAACACTGGGGCTCAATGCTTTCCTTCAAATGAAAAAAGAACCATCCCTCCTCATGGGCACCCATGGCCAAAATGGGGATTCCCCTCCAAAATTGTCAATGTCCAAGGTTTCTCCCAGACAAAAGCTGCCAGGACAGACAGCTCTGCCTGGCCTCTGGCCTCTGGTGTTTGTCACAACTTCTCTCACCTGGAACACTGGCTGGCCTTGTGCTTTCCTTCCTGGAAAAAGAACCATCCTCCTTCCCAGGTGCCTATGGCTGAAAGGTGGGACCCAACCTCCAGGGTCCTATATCCAGTGATTGTCACCCTTCACAAAAGCTGCCATTACAGACAGCTCTGGCAACCTTTAAGCCTCCTGAGAACCTGCTGCTGTCTGTGGAACTGCAGGGGCTCCATGCTTTCATTTCTGTGCCTCCTGATCCTTGCCCTCCAGGCACAAATGGCTCCAGGGATGGAACAGCACAAAATTGACCAATATCCAAGGAGTTGCTAAGGCAACAAAGCTGCCAAACAGACCAGCCACTTGGACAGAAAGGCAATTGAAGGCCCTCTGCCCTGACTGTGGCTCCATCAGCCCCATCCCAACAAGTGGACCAGTGGCACCAACACTGGGCCTCTGTGGTTTTTTCCTGTGGCACCATGATCCATGGAGACACTGCAGGCAATGAGGCCCCATGGGCCCATGGAATTGGACAGACACTGCATGGGGCCCCAGCTGGAACCAAAGGGCCAGCTGTGACCCTGAAGCAAGGGCCTGTACCCTGGAAGGCCCCATGGGCCATTGTGACACTGCAAAATGGAAAGGAGAACATTGTGACCCTGCAGGGCCTCATGGAACCAATGGGACATGGAACAGGTCTGGCTGGTTTGGCCTCCCAGGGGCCACCTGACAGGTTCAGCTGATCTTGGAATGCTGACAGGCTGCCTCTCATCAGCCCTTGAAGCACCAGGCTCTGTGCTTTCCTTCCTATGGAAAAGAACCATCTGTCTTTCCAGGTACTCATTGCCAAAAATTGATACTCCCCCAAAAAATTCCCTATATGCAAGGGTTCTCCCAGACAAAAGCTGCCAGGACAGAGAGCTCTGGCTGGCCTTGGCCTCTGGTGGTCACCTCTCATCTCAAGGAAGTCCTGAGGAAAGTATTTGAACAGGTTTGACTACTGGAACATCTATGAGTCTCTCATCCTCTGAAAAACTCAGATGCTCTTCTGATCATATGTGCCTTTTCTTTTTTTTTTCTCATTGTATATTATGCATGAAATATTATTTTCAGCTAAATAATATTATTCTTCTCACTCTACCAGTGTTATCTGAGACAAAACACATTGTCTACATATGGATCCAGGTCACCTGTAAAAGCAAAGACAAGAAAGAATGCAGCAGGAATGATTTGTCTGTGCTCCCATCTGTCCCATCTCCTCTGGAGCTGGAGGTGCAGCCCCAGCCCTTGGCAGGGCTCAAGGGCTCACAAGCTCAGCTCCCACCCAGAGAACTTGCAGACCCTGGGCTGCTCTTCTTGGCCCCTGCACGCTCAGCCAGGCTGAGATGGACACTGATGGTTTCTGGGCCAGGCTCTCGGAGCCCAGCCCAGCTCCCTGCAAGCTCTGCCAGCTGCCCTGAGCTCTGGGCAGCACCAAGGGCCTCCCAGCCCAGCCCAGCTGGCTCTGGCCCCACAGCCTGCTCAGGCCAGGCTGCTCTGGGCACTGCCCCACAGCCTCAGCCCCTGGCAAGGGCACAGCAGCAGCTGCAGCTGCCACAGGACTCAGCCCCACCATGGGGGAACGTGCCTGGCCAAGGGAAAGGAGGCTCCCTGGGTGCCCTGCTCTCCTCTGCAGGAGATGCTGAGAGCTCTGCAGCCCCTGCTGCCATCCCATCTGCCCAGGGCAGCACAAGAGCCCGGCCTTGGGGCCCTCAAGAGCTGCTCCTGCTCCAGGCCCAGGGCCCATCCAAAAAGCTGGGGCAGCCACAAAGCTGTGCCCATTTCTGTTCATTCCTGGATCAGGATGGATCCTCAGCACCTTGGATGATGAATTTTACTTTTCCAGAGGTGTCTTCTTTGTTGAGCTCTTCAGTTCAGAAATTCAGTGAGAAAAGCTGATTAACATTTGTTCAAAACACCCAAACAAGAGAAGCTCATGGGAATAATTCAAGTCTTGAATACTTCAGTTCTTCTGTGGTTAATTAGACAGATTTCAGAAGTGTATTCAAAGTGAATCTACTATACTGAAAACAATAAATAGAGAATTGTTTTTTCCTGTTGCTTTTTCTTTTCCTGTTTATAGTTATATATCAACAATCCCCAGTTGATATTGATCCCCAGCCCCTCCTCATGCAGTCTGAACAGATATGAAAATCAAGACCCTTCGTGGCTGACAATCAATCCCACTTTGTCCCTACCCCCTCCCTCATCCAGCCCCTGGCACTCAGAGCAGCTGAGGAATGGAGTCACATCCAGGGTGTCCCCAGGGCTCAGGATTGGGGCCAGCTCAGTGAAATCTCTTTATTGCTGATCTGGACGAGGCCATCGAGGGGCAGCCTCAGTCAGTTCCCAGGTGAGCCCAAGCTGGGTGGCAGTGTGGCTGTGCTGGAGGGCAGGAAGCTCTGCAGAGGGATCTGGCCAGGCTGGAGCCATGGGCCCAGGACAATGGGATGAGGTTCACCAAGGCCAAGGGCCGGGTCCTGCCCTGGGCTCACAACCACCCCAAATCCCTGGCTGTGCCCTGCCCCTGATCCCCACAGCCTGTCCTGTTTCCTTCATCCCTGCATTGCCAGGGACTCTCTGGGACAAGGGAGCTCTGCTCTGGCTATGGAGGGAGGTGCAGGTGCCACCACTGGAGTGGGAACCAGAACTCATCAGGTTTGTGTCCTTTGGGGGTCAGGAACTGGTGGGACTCAGAGGTACAGGAAGTTTCTCTTCATGGCCAACATAATAAATGTAAACATGATGCAATTTAAGACACATTGAAACTCTTCTCTCAGCAATGTGAGACATCCCAGAAACATCTGACATGTTCACCATTCACAAGGGATTTTTGTACAAACCCAATTTTAGACAAAGATGATTCTGTGACAGATATAAACACAGTTAAGTTGCTGTATCAGGATGCTCTGGGTGAAGTGGGATAAATCAGCCTGAATAATTCCCAATTTTTTAAGCTGTCAGTGTTGGATGGAGAATGGGCTCAGGCTGATTTTGGTATTGAGGAAATGCTGAAACCAGCCTGACTCATTTCATCTCCTCCTGTCCTGGCTGATCTCCCTCTTCCCTTCCACCCCATTGGCTTTTGTCTCCCCCCAGGCCCTTGGTGAAGAGCCTGGCTCTGTGTTCTCCATCCCTCCTCGCTGGCACTGCCAGGCTGGGATGAGGAGCCCCTCAGCCTTCCTGCTCTGGGCTGGACAAGTCCCAGCAGCTCCCTCAGCCTCCTCTGCTCACAGCCAAGGGCTCCAGTGCTGTTGGACAATAGCCTTTCCTGACCCAGAGATGGGGCAACTGAGAGGCATTTTAAAAACTTTTTATTCCATTTTCAATCATGAGAAGTGTGAGACAAATACAGATGTTGTAATTCATGCCATCACAATCAGAAGCCAGCTATTTCCTAAAACAATACATTATAAGGGTTTCTTGGGCCTCTCAGCTTTAGCCAGTCCATGTTGCAGATGCCTTAAAGCCAATCATCTAAAATCATCTCCCTCGTGGTCCCACTACAATGGTTCTCCCTGAGCTGATCACTTTAAAAAAGGCATTGAAAAGGAGAAAAAGTCTCCTGCCCTGTTTATTTCAGGCTGGGCCAGCACAGGGGCTGGGCCCATGGCTGGGGCACAGGGCCACAAGGGGCCAGCCACCGCTGGGGCTGACAGCAAGGCCAGGCACACACAAGCAATTGCTGAGATGGCATGGCTTGAGCATGGCTGGTGGCCTGACTGGCCAAAGGCAGAGCCTCCAGCTGCCCTTGGGGGCTGCAGCAACAGTCCAGAGCCCAAAGAGCCTCCATGGCTGTGCTGGAGACCAAGGCTGCAGGAGGGAAATGCAGGGCTGCTGCATGGGATGGGAGGCATTGAATTCCAGCACACCCCAGCTCTCCTGATGATCCCGGTACCATTCTGGGCCCTGTTTTAGACTGGAGCAGAGCAGATGTTGATGGGACAGGGAGCCCCTGGGGCTGTCTGGGACCTGGAAGCTTGCAAGGTGCCTGGTCTCCCTCAGGTGCTCGGAGAGATCCAATCCCAGCTGGGCATCTCAGGGCACAAGTGGCACCGCCTGTTCATGGGCCAAACTGATGTCTGCCTGGAAAAGACAGGTGTTATTAGCTGTCTGTTTGATAATATACAGGCAAGTCTTTATTATCTGTGTTGTTTGAGTACTTTTAATGAATAGCAAAAGTTTTCCCATCAGAAACAGGGATTGGACCTTGGAAGGTACTGATAATAGAAGGAAAGAAAATACTGATCTTTGCTTCTCTTGTGTCACAAATATTCAGTGTAATATTTTATTATCCTCTCTCTTCACTTCTTTTCTTGTGAGATAGTAAGTTTCAGCTCTTCTGTTGAAATGCTCATGTCTGAGGACATCTTCTTCACTATTCAGATGGATTCACGCCCTTTTCCATTTCTCCCAGATTTCCTCCTCCAGATGCTTCTAGTCATTCAAGTGCCTCTCTAACTGAGTGGTTTCATGCTTTGGGAACTTCAGACTTGTCTAATCTTTGTGAAGTTCAAATATATCACATTAATCAGCACCTTACTTATATTTGTATCTATCACAGAATTGGTATTTCTTATGTCTTTGTCTAGAAACTATTCCCACAGGAAATCCCCTTTGGATATGGTGGATGTTGATG